>JBAGKK010518696.1:0-13409 GCA_037177015.1 Euceroptres primus
CATCCTCCCAATTAAAATCGTGACCATGTATCAAAGCATGTTTGGACAGAACATTGTGATACTTAGCATTCCCAATTCGCCTAAAAATATTAAATTTACATCAAATTAAAAAAGGTTCAGTTTAGAATATTGGGCAGTCAATTTTTTAAAGTATAACGGTCTACAAATAAAAACTCTTTACTTTTTTCGTCTTTGATTTTAAAATTGTTTAATTTTAATTTTAGGTTTCTCATTTTTAAATTAAAAAATTGTCGTTTTGCATTGAATTTGTCAAATCTTAACACCTAGATTTGAAATTGTCCGTATTGTTTTTCTTAATTGCTACATTTTGAAATCTTAAAATATACTTAAAAGCATCTAAAATTATAATTCAATTGAATCTGATTGGGCTTTATTAATTCAATCCGCACTTAAAGGAAATAACGAGAAGAAAGGGGTAAATTTCTTGAAAAAAGGGGTAAAAAGGGAAAATATTTATAAAGGGGGAAAAATTGAGAAATAGGGGAAAGTCTGTGAATCCTGAATGTTGTATTCAGTTCCAATAAATATTATAACAAAAGCAAACATAACGATTTCATATAAAATTGTTGAAAATTTTCATGAAAATTTACATCACTAAAGATAAGAGAGTGTGCTGAAAACAATTTCCATAAAAGGATATAGAAATCAGGAATGTAATACTGAAATTACGTAATAATTCATTAATTACGGATATTAAGCCTAATGAGGACTATAAATTCAGCTAAACATTGTATAAAATTATCACCTCGTGCAGAAAGATTAACAAGCTAACAGTACTTTCTATTAATTCTAAAGTAATTGGAGCGAATTCAGCAACTTTTAATAATCAACATGCTCTCATATGTGCAGCATACATAGTATGTGTCCAGGATCTTGGCTTGGTAGAGGCACAATGTTCACCGAACGATGCAACTATGCTCTGGCTATAGTGTGGTTCAAGGTCAGCCGACAAAGAACAACGAAGAAAGCTATTTATAAGTCTACCTAAGTACACAGGGGCACTAACCATCAGAGTACCTGAAGAAGTTCAATATCAAACTAATCTAATGAACTTGGGACTCTTGAAAACTTAGGAATAGCCAATAATTGGCCAAACGAGTTCCAGTGTTGTGGAACCTAATTAAAATGGAAGAAACTTGATCCTTTATTCATTGTCAGTTGATCTGATGTCTTTTGAGAAAAGTTAATTAGCTTAGAAGTTAAGTGATCTCCGGTGACCAATTCAATTATCTCTTGTAACGAGTTGAAATCATTGATAAAAATGCTTGGATGCTTTAGAAATGATAGTGGAAAAAGTAGTAGTTGTAGTTTCTAGAAAAAAAAGAAGCATAAAAGATAATAATGCAATCTTTAAATCAAGTGATCTTTGTGTTTTGATTGTAGAATCGCATTAGAGTTTCTTTACACTCTAATTGTTGTTTAGATTAGAATATGATATGGAGAGTCGGAGTCGTGATAATCGTTGTGACACTGAACCAGTCACAGATTGCAATCTTGGCAGTATATCAAATAAAAATGATATTTTTTTCATTACCATTGACCTCACACTATTTATAGTGTGAAGTAAACACTATAAATAGTGTGAGGTTATATTTATTGTCTGCACTTGTGAAAGTAGGATTTAAAAGAATTTATACAAAGATATCAAATAAAGAAGATACCTGGAGATTGAATCTCGACTTGGTAACTTTAGATATCTTCAATTGACTTTAATGAATTCAAGATATCTTTGATTCAAGTCACTTCAAGAACATCTGATTTTGCGAGTTACCAACTCCCCAGGACATGATATTTTTAAAAATATTATCTGGCTTAATATCTCACTGGATTGCATATCAGAAACTGGATCTCTGAATTAAAATCATATTCTATGTGCAAAGGGAACTTACTTATCACCACACCCAATGCTCTAATCTAAAGAATCCAACCACCATAAAAATGAATGTCATACTACATGAAAATCTGAGTCATGTAAAACTGGATTATGTTCACTGAATTGGAATCTGGGTAGAATTGTGGTTTGTCTTCAGGGCGGTGCCATTATCTGCATTTCTGCAATGGTGTAATTGTAATGTAATTGCAATGTAATTCTCCGTTAAAAGAATTTTTTTTTCTTAATACAAGTGGTAGGATCTTTACAAGTGAGAATTATTGGGATGATAAAATTCCTTGGATTTCTTTGGATTTCAGGCTGGAATTACGTTAGACTGTTAAGAGTTAAGGTGTTTATGGCTCCTGAAGAATCCCGGTAGATTCTATCGAACCTGTACTGAGCGTGCAAATTACATATTTACGGATACGCGTGTTAAACGCCTCCTTCTTTGGCGCCACTTTACACGAAGGTACTCCAAGAATTCAAGGTGTCCAATATAATGACAGGCAACTTATACAATGCGAGGGCAAGTTACTTAACGATACAAAGATCTTGATGATGTTAGCCATCTGAGAATTCAAATTATGATAGCGGTTCTTTCTTTGTGTTTGATAATGAATAACTGTTTGATGCAAGCGAGATTTTTATGATGAAAGAATCAAATGACTCTAACTTTATTTTATTTCTTAAAAGAAATAACAACAGGAGGTATATTTATAAAATTGACATGTGTTAAAAATTTATAGAGGCTAGGGTACAGAATCTTATAATACGGAAAAGAATTTGAAATTATAATGTTCTGCTCGTTAGTCAAATAAGATCTTCCAGATCCAGATCATTTAATAACCCCTTTCCTAGCTAGAAAGTACATCTCCCCTGTAATTTTTGCATAATCACTTTTACAATTCTAATTTCGTGCTTATTAATCAAATATGAAACTGTATTATTTATTGTTCATTGACTCATCAGACAATATAGTTATTACTTGATCATCATAAATTAATATTATGCGCAATTATGGAAAAAAGCGTAATATATGTATACAATTATAGGTACATTGTATAATAATTTCATACATATATTTATGCATGAAAATCATGTACTTTCATTCTATAACTTTGTGCATAATTCACGAGGGGGAAAAAGGAAGTTTTTAAATGGGATTATCAAATTGTTTTTTATCACTATAATTTTTGCCAGGCAAATTTTTCTCGCTAGGCACGTTATTAGAAAGGCATACGTATGGACTTTAACAACAAAACTTGTGGAACATTTTTTAACATCAGTCTTTAAAAGAAACTGGTAATTATTCAACACCAAAATTATTGAAATTACAGTTCTTTTTGGAGGAATTCAAAGTGATGGAAAATTGATAAAAAGTCCATTGATTATTAAATCTTGCATCATTTGAAAGTAACTTCATTACATGCTTGTGCAATTTCAAGTGTTGTGTACCTTTTTGGTGATGATAATTGCACATCAGTTACATGTAATTTTGTCTCCCCATCAACGCCTAATATATGCGAGTGATTCCTAGTTAATGTTTCAAGCTAATAAATTTCTAAACAAGTTTTATCCATATCTAACCGAGGATCGATTCACCGTTCGAACTAAAGACGCTAGCAATGGCGAAGAGTCCGGAAACTTGGGAGCAATGATCCTACTCACTCATTGTTTTCTTGGACGTAGTTCAAGGCAACCGTTGATCATCCATGGCGCCTTACTCGGAAATTTGTCCTTAGAAACACCTTTCGTGTAAGAAAAATTGACCACCATGTATAACGAGAACAGTTCCTCTCGTTTTTCTTTGATCCTTACTTTTTTTAAATCTCTCTCGACCCTCTCAACAACCGAGCCTCTCGTTCCACCTGTTGTCGGCTCTTTTGGAGCCCGAGTCCCCCCTTTTTTTAATACTTTTTTCCCGTACTGGTTCCCCAGCACCCGTATTAGTTTACTTCCCGATTTCACATAGGATTTTGATGAATTTTGATATTTTATTTGTATTTTTCGGTTGAAAATTCGAAGGGAATTTGTTTCGCGTGATATGAAAAATCGCCGACACGGGGTCGACGATCGACGAAGACGCGTGCACGCAATTTTATTTTTTTCTTAAAAAGTTGGTCCCGGTGGCCATCGGCAACTCGATCTTAGGCTCGACTGCAACCGGTCGTCGGACATTGCCGGCTTCGAACCCATGGAATCCTGTCTCATGCCGGTACTTCCACTCCATTCCACTTCACTCCATTCCAAGTTTCCACTCCCACCCTTAAGATTCTCTCGTCAGTCGCGTCTTTGGTCTTGAGTAGTATAGGGTTAGGCAACGATAATAATTCCTACCTGTGCAGGTAGTATTGTATACGGTACTCGAATTCGTATACATAGAAACGTGCGTGCATGCATATAACCAGTACGAGTGCATGCACGCACTGAAAATACGTTCAGCTGACTTCAATCAGGCCCTAAACTGCCTCAGATTTCCCGTTTTACACGAAACGAGTAGTGGATGAGGAAACGGATTGAGAAATACTTAACTAAGAAATATTAAGGCGACTAGTACCTCTGAACGTTGTAAAATTCAGGAAAAATTTCGAATTTTAAAACTGTTAGTTTCCAAGTCTTTATTAGAGATAAGCGTGAGAATCTTCAATTGAAATTTCCATTTTTATTTGAAATAATCTGAAATTTTTCAATTATGAAAAGATTTTATATGTTTAATATGAATGGAATGGAATTAATATTAATGGAATGGAAAAATTATACATAATTTATGGATAATGAATTATCGATAGCTTACTTTCCAAAAACTTACAGTACCGGAGAAAATTATGAGATTACCCGTTTTTTGTTAATTGCATAAAATCAGATAATTTTGATAACACATAAAGTAAAATTTCTTTTTCAAAATAGTACGAAAGGTATTAAAATTCTGTTAAAATTCTAAAATTCTGCGTCTAATGACTCCAAGATGAAGTGTTATTGTAAATGCCTTATTGCCAAAAAAATAGAAGTGTGCAGTTTGTCAGTTCGAATTTTCAATGCAAATTGGTACCTTTTCGGCCGCGTTTAGAATATTGAGTTTTTCGAAATTGAGTTTAATTCAAGAAGAAATTGAAGCTTCTAAGCTCGCTTCAAATGCAAGATTTCTCGAAATCGAAATTATTCAGTTGGTTTTGAAATTAAATCCATCTGAAATGCAATTCGAATCAAACATTCGAATGTGAACAATTCGCATCGAACATTCGAATGAGAACAATTCGCATCGAACATTCGAATGAGAACAATTCGAATCGAACATTAGAATGTGAACAATTCGAATCGAACATTCGAATTGACGATTCGAATTTTTCAAATTCGAATTGACGATTCGAATTTTTCAAAGTCGAATTGAATTTCAGATGGATTTAATTTGAAAACCAACTGAATAATTTCGATTTCGAGATATGTGAATGTCTGGTCTGAAAAAAAAATTTAATTTGTGTATCATAAAAATTATCTGATATTATGCAATTAACGAAAAACAGGTGGTCTCATTATTCTTGCCGGTATTGTACACAGAATACACTAATTGTAAATCGGATTCAGTTTTAGTGTAAATGCATATTTTTTTGGACAATTCGAAATTTCTATTTCCATGGTAATGGCAGTTTTTAGAGACACGTGGCGAAATAAGTTTTATGCCAAAAATTTTAGTCACAGTTTCGTAAATTTCAGTTCCATTTTAGTAAATTTAGAAAAATTCTATTACAAGTGACTGCATATTCCGTTAAAATAACGTAATTTTACAAAGCTTGAAACTGAAAATTCCGAAACTGTAACAGAAAAAAATTTACATACAGGGTAACTGAAGTTTTATGCAGTTACAAGTAACAGAAAATTCAGTTACTGTTTTATAAACTTAAGATATATTTTCATAAATTTCAGTTACAATTTAGTAAATTTCAATTAAAATTTAGTAAATTTGAGTTTCAATTTAGTAAATTTGAGTTACAATTTAGTAAATTTGAGTTACAATTTAGTAAATTTGAGTTACAATTTAGTAAATTTAATATAAATTATTTCCATAACTGAAATTTAAAAAGAAAATCATGAAAATTCAGTTACAGTTTTATAATTTTATAATTATACTATTTTGGCGTATACACTTAATTTTTATATTTCAGAGGCTTAATTTAGACTTAGTTAATGACATTTACATATAAATTACATAATTTATCCAAAATTTACTTAAATTTTACACTTGTTTCACCTGGGTTTGTAGCATAAATAAAAAATGTTTAAAATCCAAAACATTCTCTGTTGTTGCATTACACACTATATTCAGAATATCAAATCATTGCAGATCACTTCTTTTTACAATAAAAAACAATTGAAAATGCATGGTAAATGTTTTTGGATAAAAATGTTGCAGAGAAAATGATCCATTTTTCGGATCTTTTTGAAACCTACCTATTTAGATAGGTCAAATTTTTAAAAAGGAAAATATTAGAATTGGAGTTTAAGTTGAAAGAACTGGTTAAAATTGAAAGTGAATTCTCTAATTTTGAAAAAAGTGAAATTTGTATTCTTGAAATACATAAATGAAAATGTTCAAGTTTGACTGTTTCCTAAAAATTGCACCTTTTATACTCAAATTGAAAAAATATGCTTCGAAATTGAAAGCATTTAAATCACTTTTTCACCAATCTTTTTAATAAACTTAATAACTTAATATTTTAATTTAAAAAATGATGACTACTTTTCTTTTCAATAATGTCTACATGGACTTTAGTTTAAGCACTTTCCATCACCTGAAAGCCAATTAAGATGTTACGTAAGAATTTTGATGATGTTACGTTTAAATGTACAAAGCCATTGCAATATATAAAACATAAAGAATGTAAAGAACCAATTATTTATAAAAAAGTCCACTGATGATGTCGACAAATCAACATTTTTATTCAAATGGCAATTTGATGATGAACTATTATTTCTGATATGATTATCGTGAATTATATTGTTTCGTAATTTATTAAACTCATATCTTTACGAATTTAAAAAGTTGACTAAATTAAGCTGATGTCGGTCTTGCATCATATCAGAATAATGAAATATTGTTTATGAGAATCAGTAATTTTCTCTTTAATTGCGAAACATATAAATATTTTTATTGAAGAATTTATAAGTAAGGTTACCTACAAAAAACAGAAACGCCGGAAATCAATTTTCAGTGGCACTTACTGCGTTAGATAATAATTTAATGGATGAAAAGTAATTTCTGAAAATTGAGATGGTCGTTTTGTTGTGTCTACAATCTAATAGATTAAACACATTAAAAATTATAATGAATTTTCATAGAATTTATCATTTTTTATTTTCTTTCTCTTTAAAAAATGGATTGTCTTGCTAATTTCAAACATGAGTTTATCTGCATCACTCTCACTTAGTTACCTATAAAATTACGATATGATATACTTCCATATTTCTTTTTTCTTCCATTTCACCTTCATCCTTTCCTCCCTAGTAAAGGGGTCTTTAGACTCGTACATAAATGTTATAAGAACTTTCTTCTTGCGGCTTTCGCAAACTCTAAGTTATAATTTTTCACATCCTCTACTTCCTTCTTTTAACATTCTTTTAAATTTCTCTGAAAGTGGTACTTCTCTATACAATTCTGACGATTCTAATATTATTTTCAAAACTCATTTCATTTCCTGCTATAATATTTTTTATCCTCCTATTTTACTGGTTTGATTTTAATAAAAATAATTAACAAGTGATAGATTTTTTAGCATAGAAAGTGTTTTTTATTACACTAAAATTTCAAACTTTCAAAAAATTATTTGAATTCAACAATATCTGAGGAATGTGTATAAAATCTGTTCATCATTTATACTCAAGAGTATGTAATTACTTATAATTGAAAAAATATGTTAGGTATTTAAAAACCAAATAATCTTTGTAATTGATCTTGAGTATTTTCCAGTAGCCTGTCAATGTTTGAATTTATCCATAAAGATATAAAGCCCCGATAAATAACTGTTTACAATATAAATTATAAAAATAAAAAATATAAATATAATTAAAATAGGAAGTTGTTATCAAAGGCAGTTATCAAAGCCTTTGATAACAACTTTCTATTTTCATATTATTTATATTTTTTTTGTTTTTAAACATATTTTTATATTTTTTCTATTATACTAGAAACAATATACGAAATTTGCATAAAAAATCTACGCTTCCTTTTCAATCCCAGTGGATAACTAAATTTTATACTTTACAGTCGTCGAGACTCACATTCTTTTTTTATCAAAATTATAGAAAAATTTATAAAATACTAAAGATGATTAAGAAATGACGTACCTATTTTGGATTCAGGATATCCATTTTTAAATTTAGCAGTTTCGTAAGAAAAAGTCTAATAATTATCAAGGACATTTAATCTTTCACACTCGTATTTAAATTCTGGTCAGTAAACTTTATTCACAAAACATTTTTAGAATTGGTATTCACAATCGACAAACAGAAAGTTTAGAATCTTTCTGACGCATATTATTCTTAAAATCAAATACCACGAATCTAAAATTTTGTTCTAAGAAAATTTTAAACAATGGAAACAAATAGGATTGAAAACCAGTTATGAAAAACGAATTGGAATCTTGGATTTAAAAATATTTCAAGTAACATTTAAAATCGTAGATAAAAAATATTTGTCCAGGTGGAAAAATTATGCGTAATCTATGCATAATGAACTATGGGTAGTCACTATGCCAAAAATTATGCATAAATTATGCGTATTCAATAAATCTGAAGGTATCGAAATTATGGAAACAGTTGAAAACTAGTTGCCATTTGTTTGCAACATTTTATGCATAATTTATACATAATTTTTTTCACAGTGACTACGCGCAGTTCATTATACATAGATTATACATAATTTTTCCACCTGGGTGTAGAAAATTACAGAGATATTAATGCGATAACTTTCCTTTTTTTGTATTTTTTTGTTGTTGTAATTCAAACATGCCGAGTTCTCTTGTTATAAAATCAATCAGCAAAGTCTATTTATCACAATCCGCTCCAATTTATTGCTCCTCGTCTGTTAATGGGAAAACGAATGAGCCCGATTGGCTACTAAATCGTTTTAAATACATTAGAGTTACAGATATAGAATTGACCAATAAGCTCGTACAAGATTTTCACGTTGAGTCTAGTTTATCTTATTCTGAGTCAATGGAGAAGTTGGTGGAATTAATCTTTATACGTTTCCACAAAGGAAATATCGCAATATATACATATCAGGCAAAAGTTATTTTATGGAGGAAAGGAAACTTGAAACATTCATAGGGTTCAACTTGTGTGGTTGGAATCGCACCTACGATTGCAAGTATCCAGCTACTTTAGAAAGGGCTAAGGGAGCAAATGAGACAACAAGAGTACGAGAGAGAAAGAGAGAGAGAGAGAGAGAGAGAGAGAGAGAGAGAGAGAGAGAAAGAAACTTGTGGGAAGATCCTCCTCACTCTCTTCATTCCATTGAAATAGAATAATTTATTTTCATAATTATTTTTATTTCAATGAGTCTGTTTACACCATAAGCAGAGACTTGCTACGCCTTTGAAGACTACACTGTTGCCAACATTAGATGTTATAAAAAATGTTGGCAAAACTACTACAGTGTCACCAATATTATTCATTTGAAATAATATTGGCAATATTGTTTGTGGCAAAACAAGTTGGCAACACTGCTTCCTTTTTTGCAAATAATGTTGGCAACGCTGCTTCCTTTTTTCGCAAATAATGTTGGCGACACTGGTACCATTGAAGGGTACAGCGTCACCAACATTATTCACTGTAAATAATATTGGCAATATTGTTTGTGGAAAAACATTTTGGCAACACTGCTTCTTTTTTTGCAAATAATGTTAGCAACATTACATTGCGGCAGATTTAAAATGTAAACCAGGGTGTCTAGCGTTTCTCCTTAAAAAAATTCCAGGACTTTTCCAGGTTTTCCAGGTAAAAAAATAAATTTTTCCAGGCCCTGTCTCGAACAGACAGGGCCGCCAGAAGTTGTTTACATCGCGACTCTCTGCGCATTTACTTTTGTAGGCTCAGAGACTATATACGCGGTCCTGAATGTTGACATAAGAGTGCTCGCTCGTCGCTTTAAATCCGGTTCAAACTGGATTTTAATCGTACCCGTTATAGTGCCGTCTACCACCGAGGCCGGCCTTATTACGAGCGATGAGTGTACCATTTTTTAATTAATATCATAAACTTTAATGGAAAAAATCTTTTTTTCTTGAACCTGTACGATAGAAATAATTTACACAACTAAATGAACCATATAAAATGTTTATTACGCGGTTTTATAAGTTATTGAGTTTAGTTAACTGTATCTGACTACCTGTATAAGCTCAAAAATTATTTCTTGATAAGGATGTTCACCCCTTATAGTACCTCAATTGTTATGATTATTACAATTACAATAACACCTCAAATTGTTAAAATAGATATATAAAATCGAAGAAAATTACTGTATTGTTAAATACAACAAATTTTAAAAGAGAAATGAATGTTCGACATAGAAAAAAAATAGTTGAATATGAAATTGTTTATTTAATATTAGTTATTTGAGATTTCCTTTCGCTCTAGAAAAAAATCGTAATTCTGATTAAATATTCATCATTGATAATGTATTTTGTTCTTTAAAATATTACCTACAATTCTGTTTGGATGAATTTCATTAAAAACAAACTTGCTAGGTAGATAGCTAGTTAGATAAAAAAATTAATTAATTAATAATTTGTTTTATGTCAGTTTGATTGTCTTTTAATAAGAACTACTCAAATAGAATTGTAGAGGCCGAATTCATTTCAAATCGGGCAGGCTGTGCATGTTTAAGTCACACATGCGTTTCCGGACGAAATATATTGTTTTTAAAGGATTTTAGACGACACATATTTGACCGTTTTGGTGAAACAATCTTTTTGAAAAAGTTATGAGTATTTGAACTTTTAAAGTTGGTGACGCAGTTTATAAAAAAATAGTCCAAATTTTTTAAAAGTTTTGTAGTTTTATAAAGTAATATAGATGTTTGATATTATACAATATACACGGTAAAAAATAAATGGCAAAAAGTGCTATTTAAAATCGACAGATGTAACTTGGAATCCCAAAATAGCACTTTGTATTACTTTAAAGTAGCACTTTTACCATTTAAATTGCACAAAGAGCTAACTCTAAATTAGACAGTGACACTTTCCTATTTAAAAATAGTAAAAGTCTTAATTTAAAATAATACAAAGTGCTATTCTAAATAGGAAAGTATCACTGTCTAATTTAGAGTTAGCTCTTTGTACAATTTAAATGGTAAAAATGCTAATTTAAAGTAATACGAAGTGCTATTTTGGGATTCCAAGGCACATCTGTCAATTTAAAATAGCACTTTCTGTCATTTACTTTTTACTGTGTATGCTTTCTCTTTTTGATTCTGATAGACTTTTCGTTGTTTTTCGAAATCCGTTGAAAAATTAGAAAAATTGTCAATAATGTACAAAATGGCGGTGGTTTCTCTGAAAATTTTGAAACTCAATTTTCTCGAAAACCCCAGCGTTTTTATTTTTCTTAATTTTTTTTCTAACTTGATACTAATATAGTGAATATATCCTAAAGGAGTTTATCTTTTTCCTACGCCTTACAAAAGAGAAAGAAATTATATCTTTCTGAAAAATGAAATTCACATTTTTTGTCAAAATAAGACGAGATACAAAAAAAGTTTAGGGTTAAAAGTTATTCGCCTTAAAAAGATCTAAAGAAAAGTCTCTTGGCACTTTTTTCTATCTGGCGTTATATTCGACATTTTTACTAAAATATAAATGAAATCGGTAAAAATTGTGTTTCACTGAAAATAATACTATTTTATTTTATAAAAAATAGAGGATGAAAATCAACAAGTTTCAACTTTTTTCTTGAAAATACGTGTATTTTCGGAGATACTCAATACACTATAAATTTTGAAATTTTACTTAAGTGTTACATTAGTTATTTTTCTTTATTCTTTCACAAAAATGTCTTGACAATCGTATGCCTTGAATTTAAGCATAAAATAGTATTATTTTCAGTGAAAGAATTTTTACCGATTTCATTTATATTTTAGTAAAAATGTCGAATATAGCGCAAAATAAAGAAAAGTGTCAAAATACTTTTTTATATCTTTTTAAGGCGAATAACTTTTATCTTTTGACTTTTTAAGTCACTCGTTTTATTTTGGAAAAAATGCGAGTTTTCATTTTTTAGAAAGAAAAATTTCTTTCTCCTTTCTAAGGAGCGGGCACAAGATAAACTTTTTGGTATATATTCACCATATTAGTACCAACTTAGAAAAAAATTAAGAAAAATAAAAACGCTGAAGTTTTTGAGAAAATTGAGTTTCAAAATTTCCAGAAAAACCGCCGTCATTTTGTCAATTTTGAAGTTTTTTGAAATTTTCCGATGAAGTCCGAAAAACAACAAAAAGATTTATCAGAATCAAAAAGACAAAGTCAAATACCTATATTACTTTGGAAAGTACAACACTTTAAAAAAAAATTGCACTCATTTTTGATGAACTGCGTCCCCAAGTTTAAAAGTTCAAACTCATAACTTTGTCAAAAAAATTGTTTCATCAAATCGGTCAAATATGTGTCGTCTAAAATCCTTTGAAAGACAACATATTTCGTCCGGAAACGATTCTGTGACTTGAACATGTACAGCCTGCCCGCTTAAAAATTAATTCGGAATAGATAATATTCTAAAGAAAAAAAATCTATCAATGATTGAATAAAATTAGAGGTTTTTAACAAAAGATTGAATAAAAATTACGATTTTTTTCTCAAGCGAAAGAGAAAATATGAAATCTTAAATAAGCTGAATCTGCAATTGTTTATTTAACATTAATACTAAATAAATTAATACTAAATACTAATACTAAATAAACAATTACAGATTCAGATTTTTTCTAAATCGCAATTAGATTTCTATTCCAAAATTTTTTGCATTTAATAATGTGGTTATTTATCTCGATTTTACAAACTATTTCAAAGTTTATATAAGGCACGATAAGGGGCTATACTTAAATTACGTACCAAACAAAAGAGTAAATTTCATATATCCATCCCTCTCATCTCAAACATCCTTAAGGGAATAATTTCTAAAAAGAATTAGTAGTTTTCTACTAATGAAATACTGCAAAGTTGTTTATCGATTGCTTTAGTAATAAGCATTTCTACTAACTTTTTTAAAAAAAACTACAATTTTACAGTAGAAAAATCACAAATTCACTTAGTATCCTTAACTAAATGAATTTGTAATGAATCAGTAGTTTTCTTCAGAAGCTTATTAAAGCAATTGATCATCGACTCCTCGCTCTCTAACTCTGAATTAGTCAAAAACCACTAATGAAATTACGAGAAGTCTTCCACCAATTGAATTAGTAAGCATTTCTATTAATAATTAGTAGAAAACTACTAATAATTATTAGAAATGCTTGCTAACTCTC
>JBAGKK010518717.1:0-13408 GCA_037177015.1 Euceroptres primus
TTCTTTCTGCTGTCAACTGATTCTCATGTCAGTTTTCAGTTCCGTTTTTACTAGTTTTGAATAAATAATCGCGTTTGATCGGTTTTCGTAAGTAATTTCGGGCGTGAGGTTTGTTTGTGAACCGACGGGAGTGCAGTTTTGTGGTTCAAGAGACCTGTTTGAGCGTGCTGTGGAAAATCCACACGTGACTGTGTGATAGTGTTGGTGTGTAGATGTGCCGGCCAAGGATCTTGTTTCATCAAGGATTTTCCTGCTTTTCCCTGGGATTTGCGGTGCCAAAGGAGTCAAGCGCCCTTAGGTATCATCTAAACCCGGAAATAACGCTGGGAAACGTCTATTTTTGTTTGAAAATGCAGACTAAAATAGTCGTTTTTGCCATGCATTTTTCGGGGCAGGACCTTAAAGAAGTGTGCTAAAGCACAATACAATCCCATAATTTTTTTGAAAGTCTTGGGTAAAGAAAAATTAGTTTTTAAGTTCTTAACAGCATTTTTCACAATTCAAACGAAAATTATTTAGCCAATCGAAAACTTTTAATGGAGAATTGGTAGACCTTTTTAGAGCCAAATATTTTTTTCTAAGATTTTCTCATATCTCGTGTTTTTTTGCGGGAAAATTGAATTTTTAGTTTTTTAAAAAAAAATTTTTAAGATTAAAACGAAAACTATTTATCCTATCAAAAAATGGTCAACAGAAAATTTGTAGATCTATTCAAGACCAATGATTCTTTAATTGAATATTTTTCCAAATCTCACGTATTTTGGCGGGAAAATTTGAATTTTGGATTTTTTTTTAAATATCTTATTCCAATATGATAGAGCTTTCAACAAGGAATGTTTTTTTTCTCTTCACTTTTTTTATATCGTGCGTTGTTTGGCTTAAAATCTTCATTTTCTTTTGATTTTTTGAATTTTAAAAACGCTGTAAGTCTGATAATTTTTATTTTATCGAAAAATGCTATAACAATAAATTATTCGTCTTTCTGAGTACTAGAAATATCCGTACATACAGTTTGCAAATTGCAAAAAGAAGTGTTTTTAAAAATTTTCAAAATGTAACTTTTTGAATTTTTATTAAAAATACCTGTCTAACGAACTCGACCTTTATTTTAGGACAGTAAAAGAGTATACCAAAGGCTAATCTAATCTGTCAATTCTTTTGAAAGTTGTCGTGCTAAAATAAAAGCTACTGACATTCGCGAAAACCATTTTTTTGGGTTTAGGGGGTTTTAAAACGTGGAAATTTGACAAAACCGGGGAGGTGGCGTCAAATTCTACACAAATTTTATATCTTCTCTGATGAGAATGTAAAAAAATTTTATTCTAATTGGACTAATACTTAACTTTAGCTTAAAACGACTAAACTAGGAAAAAAAAGATATTTTTGAAATAAAAATTAAACCACCGTAGAGTGAGGTTATTAGGTACAACTTTTACGTATTTTTGAGTTTTTTTTAACTTTACGCAAAAAAGAATTTGTTCAGCTTTTTCATTTTCACAAACAGTTAGAGGACTTAATTCTGAAGAAAAATCAATCATTTCTAGATTTTTAAATCACTTTCTACTGACTAGTTATCATGTTTGAAAAGTTGTACTTTTTGTACCGTCGATCTTCTAAATATTAGGTACAACTATTGTTTTTGTTATGCTTTAAATAAATAAAACAATTTTTTAATACTGAAATTCTATTTAGAATTATTATGTAACTATTTGAGAATACTTTCTGATGATAAAGTATGAAAAAAAGTTTAATTAAGAATTTTAGATTGGTTTGAGATTTGTAAAATAGAAAAAAAATAAAACAATTAAACATTAACGAAATATATTTCTAAAGGATCTATAATTTGTTTACCATCTATCTAAGTTTCTAAGGTCATATTCAACCATTTAATTTACTGGCCATCCCCAACTGAGCAATTTAACTGATAATATAATCTATAATTTAACTGATACAAATTTTATCATGGATGCAAAAAAATTAGCTCTATATTAAAATAATAATAATAATTACAGATAACTGTTTAGAGATAACTTTTTCTCTTATAATCTTATAATCTCTTATAATCTTCAAAATGTAGCACAAAAACCTGATTCTGTCATGGATTGAGCTGCAAAATCGAAAATAATAGAAACTCAGAAGTGAGGCTAGGTTTCTGACAGGTATCCTTATATTTTATACAGTTACATGTCAGAAACTATCAATTATTGTGAAATATTATTTTAAATTAGCTTTTTAATAAACAATTGAAATGAAACAAATAATCGACTCCACAAAACTGAAAAATTAGAACATAGCATAACTCACTGAACCAGCCGAATTATACCGCCGATCTTCGAATTTGGATATATCACCTTTGAAGAAATTAATGAAAACACAAACTGGCATTTATGAAACAAATTTCTTTTGCCACTTAAATTTGGAAGAAAAGCACAAGCAAGCGAGATTTTTTTATTACTTTTAAACTATTGAACTGATACAAAGTTTTGAGGTTTAACCAATTTTTTAAAATGCACATAAAAAAGACATAAAATAATGTCACAATTTGTCTCAAGAACAAGATAAAAACAATTTTTATCTATAGTTATTTTACCACATTGTCCAAATGGGTTAACTCTTACATGGATCACGGAGTAATAAGTCATTTTGTGAGTCAAGTATTGTAATAATTATACTCCATTCTCTCAAATTGTTGACTATCTCTTCATTCCCAATCCTTTGAACTCACAAATGACTTATTACTTCGTGATCCTTATCGACTGCATCTACTTGAAAAGACGTAACTCATTTTTGTGTATTGACAGACGGGCGTCAGTCTGGCTTGCAGCGCTTGACTCATGCTCGTCTGACAATGCGAAAAATGAGTTACGTTTTTTCAAATAGGAGCAGTCGATATAACAGTTAACCCATTTGGACAATATGGTAAAAAAACTATAGATAAAAATTGTTTTTAACTTGTTTTTGAGACAAATTGTGACAATTATTTTATGTCTTTTCTATATTTATGCTATAAATTGTTGTACGTCTGAAGAGGCCCTTCGTCGAAGGGCGAAACGATGAGCAACCTCAATAAATATATACACTACCAGTAAAAACTATCGAACCACCTGTTTTTCGATTATTGCTTAACTCCTCTTAATTTTAATTATATTACAGATAAAATTGTTTCTCTTCAATAGCTTGAAAGCTATCAAAATTCTGTAAAAAATAAGCTCAAGATGAAGTCTTTTTGTCAATTTTTTAAGAAGATATTTCAAAAATAGTGGAGATTAAAATGTTTTGTTAAATTTCAAATAACATCTGAAATAATAAACGTTTCTTAGTTTTCTGAGGCTTGTTTTAAAGGTAAATTTTTATAGAATCGCACAAACTTATCGCCATTATTCTGCTATTTTTGGCTTTCATTTTGCAGGGCGGTAGAGTCGGAACAAGAAAGTTGTAAAAATTCGAATATATCTCATCTGTAGGCAAATAGTAATAAACATCAAATGAATCTATATTGTAAATAAATTTGATAGAAAATTCATGATTACTTATTTCATATATTTTACAAAAATATTTTTCCCAGCAGAAAAAATATTTAAAATTTTCCAACTGTTTTGTTCCAACTTTAACATCTTGCACCATGCAAGTTAACATTTGCACAATAATCGCAATAAGTTGGTGCAGTTCTATAAAAATTTATCTTTAAAATAAGCTCAAGAACATTAAAACATGTTTATTATTTCAGAAGGTATTTCAGATTTAAGAAAAAAATGAAATTCGCACTATTTTTGAAATATCTTTCAAAAAAATTGACAAAATGAGTTTATCTTGGGCTCATTTCTTACAGAATTTTTTTAGCTTTCAATCTATTTAAGAGAAACAATTTTATCTATAATATAATTAAAATTAAGAGGAGTTAAGCAATAATCTCAAAACATGTGGATCCAAACTTTCGGCCAAGAACCGAAATAAACGGCCACAACGCGTTCTGATCGTTGCCGAAATGCCAGAACGCGTTGTGGCTGTTTTGAAAACGGCCAAAGACCGAAATAAACAACCAGAATGCGTTCTGGTTCATTTTGAAAACGTCCAAAACGCGTTCTGGCATTATCAAAAATGCCAGAACGCGTTCTGTCCTTTTTAAAATGACCAAACTTCGTTCTGGTTGGTAGTTTTCAAAAAGGCTGACTCGAAACTGCTCTTCAGAGTCATCGAATTATATACGACGCACAAATAAGACTTCTTTAGGACAAAAATCCGCCGAATCCCCAAAATCTCAACGGATCGGAGATTTTTGTTGAATACTCATGAAGGAAGGTAATTTGATGACGCTTTAAGAAAAATTGTATTAATTTGTTAATTAACTTAAGTTAATTAAATTGCAATTGGTTATATTTGCTCTATCTACTTAGCCGAATTTATTTCATACTATCTCAAAAAGACAGAGAGTTAGTAAAGTTACTTTTGTTGAATAGAAATTATAATTGAAGATGAAATTTCTTAATTTGTTTAATTATTACAAGCAAATTTGAATATATACTCGAATCCCGGTTTAAGATATTCCTAGAATTTCATTCGGTGGCATTCAGTAGATGCGCGGGTCCGATCGTAGAGTCAGGGAGTAACGGTCGCCAAGCAGTACCGTAGCAGCTAGTAGCAACAGAGCGAGCAGTATCAATTCGCCTTTTACATTTATTTTTGAAAACACGTTGAAAATTCTTTTTTCATTAAGTTTTTATCGGCATTTAAGAATTTTCATCCCTTATGGTAAAAAATTTACATGCGTACATAATTCAGTAACATAATTCATATCACTCCTACATAATTCATATTATTCCGTCTGAAAGTGGTTCGTACGGTCTTGACTGTTTGTTTTTAGAGACGCTCAAGAACTATCCCGGTTTCGGACAGACAATGCCGAAAAAACATCCTAAACTCCAGTGTAACTGTTATCTGTTGCATTTTCGAAATTTCAATGCATTGACTTTATGTTCATATGTTTTATTATCAAAATATGTAAGATTAGTGTTTAACTGCAAACGAACATCAAAGAAAAATAATGGTTAATAGTTTAAACAAGTTTCTTGAACAAATTCACTTATTTGGCATTTCTATGCATATCAAGTTTTTCTTTTCTGCGGAATCATTTCTTTTCATGTGAAGAATAGAACTGAAGAGCGTTATGAGGAAATGAACTGAAGGTGACAGGTGACGGGCGTCAACTGGACAAGAACTTTTCATATACTTAATGACAAGAATAAGAATTCTAAAATTTCTTAAATTGGATTCTAGGAAAGTCTAAAATCTAGCCTAAATGAGTTAATTATATTGCTCTGGCAATAAAACTAAATTAGCTAGTGCAGATATCGGTCAAGGCATCGACCCTTGACCATTCATCCATCGCTTAAACTGTAATGCAGATAGAGAAATAAAATCAGTAAATTGTTATGATTGTCTGATTTTAATATTTTTTGTAAAATAAATATTTCGTTAAACAATAACAAGATCTACTTCACATGATTACTTTCCCTCTAGAAACAATGACAATATAATGTAATAATTTATTAAACTATTAATTTATTTATGAATGATTTATTATGGAAATAAATGTTACTTTTCAATTGGACGAATTTTAAATACTTAGCTTTAAAAATTCAGAATGAAAGGGGCGGCGAATTGAAATTTGCCTTCGGGCGGCTGACAGTCTGAAGCGCCCTGAGTATGACTTACGTACAGAACGAGAGTAAGCATGAGTCATAAAGGGCAGTTTCGAGTCAGCCATTTTGAAAATTACCAACATTTTGAACTGATCAGTATGCCGTTACAAATACGTATGACTTACGTACAGAACGAGAGTAAACATGAGTCATAAAGGGCAGTTTCGAGTCAGTCATTTTGAAAACTACCAACCAGAACGGAGTTTGGTCGTTTTAAAAAGGGCAGAACGCGTTCTGGCATTTTCAATAATGCCATAACGCGTTCTAGCATTTCTGCAACGACCAGAACGCGTTGTGGCCGTTTATTTCGGTTCTTGGCCGTTTTCGGTATTTGAGCCTAACATACACACACACACACACACATATATATATATATATATATATATATATATATATATATATGTATATTTTTTTTAGTATAAAATATATAAAATTTTATGTCTTTATATACGGGTCGTTGCCAAGAAGTTATTCAATGCATAATTCAAGTCCCGACAGTTTTAATCATTTTCATTATTTAAGATATTTTTTTGAATACCGATGGAATAAAGTACTTACATCGAAGTAGTTTTTGGTAAAGTTTCAAAATTTTAAGTGCTTTTGTTTAGAAATAGAAAATTAAAATATACCTAAAAACTCCAATCTGTCCCTAAGTACAGATTAACAAACTGAAATCGCAAAATAATGACAGTAAAATTTTATAAATGATTGATATTCATACAAGTTATTTGTATCAAGTTAAAGAATCTAAACATTATGAAAAGGGATAAATATTTTAGATTTGAAGATATTTATAAATGTTCAGAAGTCTTTCTCTGAAGTTTCATGTCCACTCAGTAACTCTCATATTTTAGGTTAGAATTTGAAAAAATAGCTTTAAAAAACCTGCAAAAAATCAAAAACTCATTACTTTTAGTCCTACAAAAGTGCTTGCATAATCAGAAACATTTTTGTTGTTCGCGACGTTAAAAAATGTCTGCAAATTATATACCGTACGATTTATAATATTGTCCACTCGGTAACCCATTTTTAAAAAGTATATAATCGAAAATCTGAAGACACAGTCAAATAAAGTGCGAAAAAAGAAATTTTTCAATATTTTTAAAAATTTGTATCTCCACTATAGATATTTTAAAAATAATTTTGAAATTTATTTTTCTGCGTTTATGGAATGTCCATTCTGTAACTTTCCTAATATTTTAATTATTTATCTTCACTACAAAAATGATTCTTGATCTCTTAATTGGCATTTTTGTTTTATTTTGGATTACAATTAATGGGAAAAAATACGCAGTAGATTAAGTCAATCATAATTTTGATATAGTTTTCTTTCTTGAACAGCATCTTCTAATTTCTTTAATTTACGTTCCATTACTTATTATTTTATAAAAAAGTTAATACTTATAATCAACTTGATGTTTGATTTCTGTAAATATAATATAAGTGAGTGACAATTGTTGAATAGTTACAAAAAAATTACTATTGTGTAAATAAATAATACAAATCCCTGGTTGTTTTTTGAAATAATTATTCACTTCGCTTTAGAAGTAATTTAGAGATCTAATAATAAGATAATAAGACGACAATACTGTTTAATCTTCATAAAAACCACTGAATAATAGAATGCAACTACATAGATAATTATGAAAGTAATATCACATGTCCTGGAGTGTAATTAAAAAATTTTTTGCCAGTGCATAACTATGGATGCAATAGGCCGTTAGTAATCGCCGATAGCATCCTCTTCGTACAATTTTGCTATTATGTATAGTTTACACACATGTTCTAAATGGGAAAGCGTTGATAGGTACTCACTCGGTGACGGTTATTCTGCGTTGCTCGCATTGTTTCTGTATCCGCCATTCCTATTACAACGTATTGTCTTTCGACCAAGCCAGCAATCAGAAGGCTTTGTTAGTAGGTCTCATTTTCCTCAACAACACTCACGCTATTTTTGAATACAGTTTTATGATTTTCGATCTCACATGTGTGTGCACAATTTTATAGCTTCATATTTTCTGAGTTTCCATGGATTTTCTCAATTGGCCTTGTTATCAATTAACAAAGCAAGTAAATTTTCGGTGATCTCGAAACGAAAGTATACTATTACATTTTCATCTTCTATGAAAATGCTCGATTGTTTCATATCTCGGAAGTACCTTCTTGATGCATATTTCATAAAAATAGATTAATTTACACAAAAAATTGCTCAAAGGCAAAGTGGAAAATTTTATGTACTAAAAGCTCTGAGAATTACATAGCTACGTGCTATATAAATGCAAATATTCCAGACGGTTCTCCGTTGTTGAAGGTGATTTTTTTTCTTTTATACGTTGGACATATTTACAGAATGTCAACTTCTGCTCTACTCATATTTATAAATTAAATTTAAAAATGTGGAGGTTTATATTTAGCATAGTAAGGTCGGATTGTAAACTATGCTAATCCGTTCCTTTCAAATTGGACATTTGTTTAATCTTTTCAATGTATGAAAATTTCTATGCTCGGCAATGCCTCAGTATATAAAAGCAGAATAAATTAGTAATTTTCATGAAGTTTTGGTACTCAGAGGGCTTACAAAGAGAGGAGAAAATAGTCGGGTCTGTAAATTCAGGAAAAGGTGAATTGATGGTAGTGAAGTATACCCAAAAGTATGAAATTATTGTTGGATTTGAAAATATAGGTGATAATAAGAAAATAATTCCTTCGTGAAATTTTTATCGGATGACCGGTGCAGATTTTATAGTGATTTGAAGTGCGCACCAATTAAAGCGCGAGGTTACAACTAAACCGGCGCTTCCTGATTGGAGTGGGCTTCAAGCGCCTCTAATCCGGAAACTATTCGTCGGAGAAAAATTTCGTACAGAACTGTTTTGTTTGCTTTTTATGGTAGAATATTATCTACTCATTATGAAACATCTGTAATAATTATTTAGCAATAAAACAAGAAAATATGAAATAAAGAAAATTAAATACAGGAATAAATCTTCTTAAAAAACCGATTTATTTTTTTTTTTATTTAACGTCCAACAGTTTATGACCACGTAAAGTGTTTTGGAAGCATTATCCAAGTTTTCAAAATAAGTATCATGTACATAATTGTGCGAAGTAATAAGACTAAAATATATACATACCCTGCCCTCAGCTGCAATCTTGAAATAAATATTTACTGAGAAAGAGAGAAGTAGGTACGGGAGTAAAACAAGAAAATTTAACTTTGCATCACGTTTAAGCAAGGTAATTTACCAATGTAAGCTTGTTTGCCTCTTATTAGAGACCTAATAACAGTTTCTGATGAAGTAACATTATGCGGGCTTCTTCCATATTATATTTGCAATAGGAAGATTAAGTTGCTACATTTGAAGTTTCCCCAAACTTTTTATTATTCGTAATATTTGAAAAATGTACCTTCAAAAATCTCCTGAAAAAAACGAATATATAAAAAGTAATTTATCACGAAACGTGACAGGCTCAGCCACGAACAACGCGTAAAAAGCGTGAGATTTAAAGCGAGTTTGAAGTTTGCCTTAATAGTTTCCAGAGAGGGAAAAACGTAATAAGGAAAAATGACCAATCCCTGTGGCTTAGAGCATCAACATTTTATTCCTTTTTACATTGCTCACTGGAACTGGATAGCCAACTGCGAACATATACAAAAAAAAACGTTACATGAGAAAGTTAAATCTTTTCCAGTATCAGTCACGCATATCACACAGATTATCATCTCAAAAAATAGAATCAGATTATTATACTTCTTTATGTAAATTCTCATTACTTTTTGTTTTTTTAAACGTTTTTAACAATAGAGTTTCACTTTGAGTTTTAGTTTTAATTACTTTAGTTAATATTCATTTCAAACAGTGTTAGAAAAGACTTTCTGAATAAAATGCTCATGCAGAGAAACCTTTCTCAACACAATGTTCGAGTAGGATTTCAGTGGTCGAATTCCGACTTGCTGTTGAGCTAGCACGCCGCACAAATTTAATCTGCTAAATACCAGAGCTTTATTCATGACCAGTGTGTGGTTCAAAACTACTATTACATTAGTACAAGAGTGAATTGGTCCTACCAGGGATTTATTGTTTCGTAAAACAACAACTCAACTGATATATTTTTTGAAAATGAACTTTGTTAAGTGTAAAATTAACATAAGTGTATTGCCATGTCATATAAAGATGGAGAAACGACTTTAATTTTTTTAAGACCCAGTAAGAGGGAAAGAAGAAAAAAGAAAATGAGATCGTAAAAAATGATTATTCTTACGATAAAAAGGTGTTTACTCAGAGAAATGGTTTTGCACCCTCTCTAAGTACCAAGAAAATTTTATCGATTTCAAGATACGATTCAAACTGTCAGGATCACACTTCCTTCCTATCTTCCTTTCTGTGCTCGATTTCTTCGTCTCTTCC
Organism: Euceroptres primus; assembly: GCA_037177015.1. NCBI lineage: Eukaryota > Metazoa > Arthropoda > Insecta > Hymenoptera > Figitidae > Euceroptres > Euceroptres primus. The sequence goes on from JBAGKK010518717.1 coordinate 10,109, forward strand.
ATTTCTGCTTTCTGTGTAACTATTCTCTTTCGATAACTCGTATAGTGAGGTAGTCACATAACGGGTTTCTTATCACCAGCACTTTTCTGGGCTTTCCTTCTCAAACCACTTTCTCTATACTCATTTTTCCGCCTCGATGGTCATAATTCAAAGTTTCGAGAGCAGCTCAAAAATCATATTACTCAGGGAATGAATATTACTCAAAAACAAAAAATCGAGTTAGATACAGACAATGACAAATGCTCCAATTAGGAGGAGTTTTTTCTTCACTAATTAAGGTTGCCAACTGAGGAGCCAGTGGCCGAAAGTGATTAAGTATTCATTTTGAATTAAAAATAAGATAATATCGACTATGATAGTTTAAGAATATTCCGAACTCGATTATCAATCCCACCTTCATTGACAATATTTTTAATGCTGTTTATTGTGTGAGGAATCTTTAGGAAAACTGCATTAAGTCCGTCGAAAATAAAAAAATAACTTTGGAAATTATAATATCTTTCTTAGATGAATAAAAGATATGATTATTTATTTCAATGTTTCCCCACAAACGTATAATATTATTTAATTCAACCTAATTTACTTTCTTCAGTAAAAAAACTTCTCACAAGGAAGAAGTAAATTAGGTTCAGTTTAAATTAATTAAAAATTAGTAGTATAAATCCATTTTCATCAAACAAGCATTAGAGGCACTTTTTGGTCAGACGATTCCTTTTAAGTATAGAATTAGAATTTAAATTGTATTTAGAAGTGATTTCAAAATAATAATTGGGACAAGAAAAGAGAACCTGTATAAAATAAGTAGTATAACTAACTTTTCGTCAGACACTCGTTAATAAAAATGTGTTTTTGTAAGACAATTATCCTAAAGCGAGCTTCTAAAGCACAAAAGTGTTTTCGAAATAACTTGGAGTCAGAAAAAAATATATAAAATATAAAGAAATATAAAGTTATTTAAAAATCAGGAGTATAAGCCCATTTTTATCAGACAAGCAGTATTAGAGGTATTTTTGGTCAGACAACTCCTCTAATGAAGGAGAATCTGTATGAAATAAATAGTACAAACAATTTTTCGTCAGACATTCAGTGTAACTGGGTTTTTGTCAAACAAATATCCTGAAGGAAGTTTCTAAATAATAAAAATGAGTTCGAAGTAAATTCAAAACCGATAAAGATATATTAAATCTAAATAAATATAAAAATAATTAAAATTTAGTAGTATAAACCAAATTTGATCCGACAAGCAGTAAAAGAGGCATTTTTTGGTCAGACAATTACTTTAAAGTAGGTAATTTAGTAGAAAACTCATTTACAAAAAAAGAATGAACTTGTATAGAAAAGGAATTACGCCAGCATAATAATGAGCAAGACAAAAATTATGAAATATGAATTGAATTAATCAATGATATATACAATTTTGGTCAGATGATTCTTTTAAGAAAATTTAGTTCATGAAAATTAGAAGGGATTTCAAAATAATAATTAGGACAGGAAAAGAGAATTTGTATCAAATAAGTGGTATAATCAATTTTTGGTCAAAAACTAAGTAGTGAAAATGAGTATTCATAACACCTACATTGAAAATTCGACTTTCGATGCCTGTACAGCGGGGCGAAAGTAGCAGTTTCAACCCTAGGATTGAAAGTAAAAAACAACTGACAGAAACTGCTTAGCGACGAAGTCACTTCACGATTTGCAGTTTCTTTCAGCTGTTTTTTTACTTTTAACTCTACGAGTGAAACTGCTACTTTCGCCTCGTTGTACAGAAGCAACGATGTCAACTTGTGTGATATCTATCCTCACTTCGCTCGGGCAGCTAACCTCCCCTACACGGAGCTTCTAAAGAACAAAAATGATTTAGAAAATAAAATTTAATTATTGACAATTAGATGGGATTTAAAAATAATAATTTAGATAGACAAAGAAAATTTGTATAAAAAATGTAGTGTAACCAATTTTTGGTCAGACACTCAGTAGTATAAATGTGTTGTTGTCAGAAAATTCCCTTATACGGAATCGAAAATGATTTCTGAAATAACATTGACACCATAAAAAATCTACGAAATATGAACAAATATAAAATTAATTATAAATCAGTAGTAGAAACCAATTTCGATCAGAATATCACTAGTAGAGGAAGTTTTTGGTCAGACAACACATCTAAAATAGAAAAAAAGACAATACCTTTTATAGCAGAATCATTTACGCAAAAGGGGGAAATAACTTGGTGACAGAAAAAAATATATAAAATATAAATAAGTATAAAATTAATTGAAAATCAGTAGTATAAACCAATTATGATCAGACAATCAGTATTAGATAAGGCATTTTTCGTATGACGATTCCTTTTAAGAAAATTTAGTCAATGACAATTAAAAGTGTTTTCAGAGTAATAACTGGGACAAGAAAAGAGTGATATATGCAATCTTTAGTCAGACGATTCGCTTAAGAAAATTTAATTCCGGCCAATTAGAAGAGATTTCAAAATAATAATTGGGACAGGAAAAGAGAATTTGTATAAAATACGTTGAATAATCAATTTTTAATCAGACACTCAGTAGTCTAAATGAGTTTTTGTCAGACAGTTCCTCTAAATTGAGCTTCTAAAGAACAAAAATGATTTACAAATAACTTTGTGACCAAAAAAATAAAATAAAATATAAAGGAATATAAAATTAATTAAAAATTAGTAGGATATTTAGTAGAAAAATAATTTACAAAAAAGGAGAAATTTGTGTAGAATAAATATTACTCTAGAATTAAAAAAGAGGCAGAAAAATCAGTGATATATGTCCTTTTTGGTCAGACGATAGTAGTGTAACAAGGGGAGTTCTGAAAGAGCCACGTAGTTCTAGTCGCCACCAACAGATGGATACTCGATCGGTAGTGATGGTCCCTGTTTTACCGGTCGATCCCCTTCGCGTAGTATAGCAAGACTACCTCAGTCGTTAAAACATTGATGCGCAAAGATTCGCTTCTGTGCTAAATTGCCGACAGTCGTTATCATACCCATAACCGATAGTGGAGTTTTCTGCCATACCGGCAGAGTGAGAAACCGTCAAGTGGTTTTACAAAAAACTGCATTTCTAGCTGAAAAATTTTTTTTCCTACTGTTCCAGGTGCCATTCTCTTCGTTTTTCAATGCCGAAGAAATTTTTAGAAAAATTAGGGTTTAGGCTATCACCGTTCGAAAGATACATGGCAGAGAAGTCTCTTTCTACGGAGTTGCCAATTTGACGGCTTACACGTACTTGAAGTAAATCATTGTACTGTATCTAGTATTTCATTGTACCACAATCT
>JBAGKK010518728.1:0-13408 GCA_037177015.1 Euceroptres primus
AATCTCATTTTTCTCGAAAACGACGCAAAATATGAATAGCAGTTCATAGTTGAAAATTGTTTTCCTTCCTAAAATCTTAAAATATCTTTACTAGATGTTTATCTTGTCTATTTTAACAAATTTTTCAACAAAAAAAAAATTGAAAAAGCGATAAAAATTAACTAAAATAGCATTTAATTTAATGAGCTTTAACATTTTAGTTTTAAAAACGTTTGTTTTTACTTCAGTAGCAATGAGAACATGTTATATGAGATTATTAAGTTTCTTAAGCTTCAAAGTAAAGAAAAATGGGTTTTTATCTCAAAAATTGAAGAAATATCTTTCTTAACAATTAAAAATCTGTTTTTTTCGTGAACGAAGCAAAATATAAATAGTAGGTCATAGTTAAAAATTGTTCCCCTTTCTGAAATCTACGAAATTGTACCCTTACCAGATGTATATCTTGCGTATTTTAACAATAATTTTCAAAAAAAATATAAAAAATCTATAAAAGCGACTAAAATAGCATTTAGTTTAACGAACTTCGAAATTTTATTTTTTAAGTCGTTTGTTTTTAGTTCAGAAACAATTTGCAAAACAGGCTTCAAGAGATTATTAAGGTTTCTGAGCTTCAAAGTGAAGAAAAATTGATTTTTATCTCCAAAATTGAAGAAATATTATTTTTAAAGATTGAAAATCTTATTTTTCTCGAAAACAATGCAAAATATGAATAGCAATTTATAATTCAAACTTGTTCCCATAGAATTATACCCTTATGAGATGTTTATCTTATATATTTTAACCAGTTTTTTCAACAACAAAAAATAGATAAAAATGGACCAAAGTAGCATTTAGCTTAACGAACTTTAACATTTCATTTTTAATCTCTTAAATATATTATTAGACATGAAGACTTTTGTAATGGCAAAGGCAAACCTATTTTTCACATTGTTACTGACCTAAAAGCAAAGGATTTTAGACATAAAATGTTGAAGGTCCTTAAAGTCAATTCTATTTTAGTCGCTTTTATCGAGTTTTTCTAATTTTTTTTAGGCAGGAGAACAATTTTGAACTATGAACTGCTATTACTATTTTACTTCGTTTTCGAGAGAAATGAGACCTTTAATTATTAAAAACGATATTTCTTCAATTTTAGAGATAAAAACCAATTTTTCTTTACTTTGAAGCTTAGGACACTTAATAATATCACATAACATGTTCTTCGCATTGCTACTAAAATAAAAACAAATGTTTTTAACACTAAAATGTTAAATTTCGGTAAAGTAAATGCTATTTTAATCAATTTTTTCGATCTTTCCCGGTTTTTTTTTGTTTTTTTGTTTTTTTTTTGTTTTTTTTTTTGAAAATTTGTTAAAATACACAATCTAAAAATCTGGTAAAGGTATAATTTTATAGATTTTAGGAAGGGAAACAAATTTAAACTAGGGACTGCTATTCATACACTCGCGCTAGAAAATTTGGGTATATTGATATTTGTCAAAAATTTTAAACGAATGTGTTATCTTAAATACAACCTCTTAACAATTATTAAGGATATTTCCTTAAAACGACTTTAAATCTGCGTCGAATGACCCCTATTTAAACTGTTTTCGATTACTCTAAGAAAATGTCTATAAAAAAACAAAGTTTTTTGTCAATTTCTTAAATTACCAATATCTCCGAAATTATTTCACATTTTTTAAATTTCTAGGACTCATTTTAAAGGGGAAATCCTGCACTTTATATTGAAATCATCTACCGATTTGTTGGTACACTTTTATAGATTTGACAGAGGGTTAAACGTGACGGAAAATTATCTGAAAATTTTGAAGAACGGTTTCATTGTACAGGATTATTTTTAAAAATCAAAGCTTAAGTGATTTGATAATAATTTCTGGAAAAATTATAGAATCTCGTTATTAAATTCTATTACCGTTTATTACGACAGTAACCATTCTTCAAAATTTTCAGGTTATTTTTTGTCACGTTTAACCTTTTCCCAAATATATACAAGTGCAGGATTTCCCCTTTAAAATAAGCCCTAGAAACTTGAAAAATTTGAAATAATTTTGGAGATATTGGTAATTTAAGAAGTTGGCAAAAAATCTTGTTTTTTATAGATATTTTCTTACAGAGTGATCGAAACAGTTCAAATAGAGTAAGAGCACCAATTCTTGGCACCTCTCTAATTTATTAGATAATACGACTGTTTCGCTTGTTTTGCCTTAATTAATTTAATTCTACCATCATTTTTACGCATAATGCATCTATTAGTTATCCACTGCAATCAAATATTGATCCAAAATTAAATAAATTCACTTCAGTTTTTGGCATGCCAATAATTGGGCTAAGGTGCCAAGAACTGGTTCTCCTACCCTAGGGGCCATTCGACGCAGATTTAAAGACTTTCGAGGAAATATAGTTAAAAATTGTTAAGAAGTTCACTGTAAAAAAATTCTGTAAATTTACCGCTTTGAAAGTAAGTAACAATATTTCCTACTTTGACAGTAGCGATATTATCGACAATTTGGAATTTAACTTGTTGGTTATGTAAGTTTTCAAATGAATTCTGTAAAATCGCAATCAGTTGTACTATTGCAGGTGATGGCATTCTAACCAAAAATATTTGTTTGAACAGAAAACTGTAAAATTTACATTAATGGTAGTTTTGCAAAAGAATGTACATTTCGCGTTGAATACAGTAATGTTACAGCAAATAGTAAATAAAAAAATTTTATGAAAATCACATTGTAGACAAAATTTAATTTAATCTGCAGCATCATAAGAAAAAGTTTTTTTCATTCACAAGAAACCGTGTAAACAGTAAATAAAATATCAGTTGAATGGAAATAAAATGTATACTTTCGTATAGTGCTTTTGTAGGCGCTGTGTTATTTGATGGTCCATTCAACTGGTAATTAAAGAAAAGGATGCAAAAAGTACATTAATAGGTAAGTTTCTTTAATAATTGCTATTGTTATTTGATGTAAATATTGAATTTATTACTCAATTAGAAGAAAATAATCTGATTAAAAGTCCCTAACCTCACTTTTATTTTTCAAATTGACATAATTTCTCTATTTGAGCACTAAATTTAATATATTTACATCAAATAACAGTAGCAATTAAAGAAACTCACCCTTTAATGTACTTCTTGCACCCTTCTCTCCAATTTCCAGTTAAATGGACCATCAAATAATAGCCACTACAAAAGCGCATAACGAAACAGGAAACAATATGAAAATCCAGCCCGATCGAAACGCCATTATTTTTACCCTTCAGCTTTTTTACAAACAATTTTAATTTTACAAATCATTGGTGAAATTTTACATAACCTTCAAATAGTACAATTTGTGCTTTTACTATTATGAATATTGAAAAAGTACGTCATATTGTGAAATTTCGTTTTCTACATGTAAGGTTTAATTTACAGAAGGGATTTTTACAAGTTTTTATACTTTCACATACGTTCGGGATTTCGACATTTCGGGTGGGTAATTTTATTTCCTACTCTGATTATGGGCGTGTGATTCGTTATGTCACGAATTACCGACGGGGTATTAAAAAATATTCGGCAATCCTATTTTTAAACAAAGATGTCAAGTTGGAACTTAAGAGAATGATAAAAAATATTTGAAAAAAAAATTCAAAATTTTGACGAAATGACAACAGATGTGCTCAATTATATTTTTTATCATTCTCTTAAGTTTCAAATTAATATTTTTGTTTGTTTAAAAATAGGATTGCCGAATATTTTTTATACCCCGTCGGTAAATTCGTGACATCATAACGTATCACACCCCCTTAAGGTAAATTCACAAGTTTGGTGTGACTACAACTTTAACTGGTACTTTTACAACGCCATGCAAGAGAAGTTGTGAATTAGAAGTTTTGAATTTTTTTATTTTTTTGCAGTGTTGTATTTAAAATATCACATTTATTTGCAATTTTGGAAAAAAAATGTACCCAATCTTTCTGCCGGGAGTGTATTTTGCGTCGTTTTCAAGAAAAATGAGATTTTTCATTGTTGAAAATAAAAAAATCTTTTTTCTCAAAAACGGGTAGTACTATTTTTTTCTTTCTTGGCTTAAAATGACCCGGGAGCATCCCCGAAACACGTACAAAAGAGAAACTAGATGTGTAAGCATTTTTGGGTTGAACTTAATCGAGGCTAGGCGTGATAATCTTACTTCGACTAGGCTCCTCAAATTTTAAATGTTTTTAAAATACATCTACTATTTCACTATTTTAATTTCAGTTGAATATTAACGGCAAGAGGATGAGAAATATTAAATAACAAACTCAATAGGAAAATCTTAGAAATACTTCGAAAAATCTAGAAGTATCAGGGAATTTTTTTTCAGAATTTGAGTAGACACCCTGAATGAACCGCACGATTTAAAAGTGTCGAAATCAGACGACGCATATCCACTCTAATCGTGCCAAACCCGATGAAGCCTTTATTCTGTGCAAAGTCTAACAATGTATTTTCCCCTTTCTTTTCTATGTGATTTGACGAAAATTGACGATGACCTGCTGCTGTCAAACATGGATGATCGCCCTGAATCATGAATTCAATTCATGGTGTATAAACCATAAACTGGTATTGCGATTTACGCGTTTCGTGATCGTTAACGCATTCTCGTCCCTTGGCTTAATGTCGACTTAAACTTGTCGACCATCAGGACCCGAAGTCCTTTATGGAACAATATAACAATATGGACCGCGGTGCACGCGGGGGGTTCGACGATCGGGGACAAATAATGGACTTGATGGATATGAGGGTTGAAATGGGAGCAGGAGGAGGAGGAGGAGGAGGTGGTGGTAGTGTTGGCACTGGCGGTGGTGGCCGCGGCGGCGGCGGAGGTGGTGGTGGCCGTTGGCAGGGTGGAAATGATCGTAATCGTCAGGATGATTTTCCTAATAAAAGAAGGCGTTATTAAAATTAAGTCATAACTTTACGAGAACAAAATTTGGACATTTGATCGTATTCGTACGCTCTTTAATTTTTGTTCTGATTCCCAGTGTTTTAAACGAATTTGGTAAAAAGTGGATCGAATTTTTGGGTGGGAGATGATTCTTTAAATTGCAAGCGATACTTAACACGCGGGAGAGCGGAGAATCAGAATATCAAGTAAAGATTTTTAGAGACTGGAAGGATATTTTAGAGTTTAATAAGTAATAATTTAAATCATAAGCTCCTAAGCAGCTTAGACTTTTACATTCTTCACTTCTTTTAAAGAGCAAAGCGGCACAATGTAAATTTAATATTGAGATTAGTGAAAAGAATCTGAGATGTTAATTCATTTCCCACAGATACTAATAACTTTTTTTAAAATAAAAGTGATGTTAATTTTTTAGCTGGTTTGTTTATTTAAAACGGACAAATCGGCTTTATTATTGACAAATTATTTTTGTTTGTTTTGGTCATATTGACGTAATTTATATTAATCTGCGACTGGCTTTTCATGATATTAATTCATTTATTATTTAAAGAAATGGTTAGGACTTAATTTTGTTAAGATTAACTTTGAATTATTGTGGGAATATGTGTAGTATCATCTCCGATTATGCTTTATACACCTACTATTCGTTGGTAGCAACTTCGTTTTAGAGCTGGGAAATAATACTTTTTCAATTATGGTACATTACCTATAGAATATAAATGTTGCAGCAATAATAAGTATTACTGACTTTGTGTGACAAGTAAAGATTCAGCATTTTATCAATAAAGACATAAATGCAAGATATTTAGAGCTGCGTTTCTTATATCACATTACTTTTTAATCTTTGATTAAAGAAGAATTAGATTGATACATGTTTGAAAATAATCTTAGTTCAGAGTTAGAAAAATGGATTTGCTCCTCAAACATATTTTTTGGAATCTGAGCTAAGATCATTTCGAAACAATATTTTAGATAGAACTTAGGATTTTTTTATTTTAACATTTTAATAATTGAAAACATTAAGAAAAATTTTAATTGAGGACAAAAATAATTGAAAATTGAATTTGTTAAATAAATGTAGAAATCTCCGAGTCCAGTACAGATATTATTGTCTGCTGGAAACTCAGTTTAGAAAATATTGAAATAAAACTTTTTTGAAGTGCCTGTATTTGATTCTGGTGAAGGTAATTAGTTTTGAACTTTAGTTAATTAACTTCACGACATTGAATTAAATATGATACTCGAAAACTAACCAATACTATTAATTCTGTTTTGTTTTTAATTTTTTCAAAGACACCACATTATTTAATGTATCAAATAACATTGGGGAAGTTTCGCATTAAAAGTGGCTTTCTAGAAATGAAATTCCATTTTTGGAATTGGCCATCAAATACATTCGTTTTTGTACACAAATTTTTACTAGAACAGTTCAAGCTTTTTTATTATTTATAAAGCAAGTGTAAATTTTTTTTAAATAATTTATTGATTTACTTGTAATTCGAAGTATTGTTTTCTTTATTCATTTTATACTTTATTTTAAATTAGAATCACTGAAGAGTGGTTCTAGTTTTGCTTTTTCGTAGGTGTTTCGTTGGATCCTAATTACAATTTTCTTCTTATCAAACTTATTGTGAACTTGAAATATTTGATCTTAAATTCAACAAAGATTGTACAATCAATGATTGATGTTAATATTAATTTACATAACACTGCAAATCAATTAGTAAATATTTTATTTTAAATAATAAGAATACAATTAGGATCCAACCTTTCGAAGAAATTTGTAAGCGACATCTTTTGCACTGAACATTATTGATCGAGATTGATTATTGGAGAAGAGACATCAATGACAGAGTTTCTTATTTGAACCTACTAGACAATGAATCGCAAAACTGAGGTGAGTAAATTTTGTGAAAATTTTAATAAAACGTAATTATGTTTACGTATCGTTTGGGTGGGTTTAATACATTTTCATCGCAAAATACTGATTTAATTTGTTGGCATGAATTATTTTTTAAATTGCCCTGAGGCAATACGACCTAGTTCGATTCGACTTCATCTTCTGGAGATGAGTCGAAAATGATTTTTAGAGACAAATCAGGAAGAACTCTTCTGATCATTTCTTACAGGAGATATTCTGCATATCATTTAAAAATTATCTTGAACTACAAAAATTACGACTTTAGGAAGAATTAATGCAACAGCCCAGAATTTAATATATGCCTAAGACAACCAATTTTTATTGAGAGTGATGTTTAAGAAGGTTGTCTAGGATTGATTCTCTATTTCTGGGTTGTAGTCCATAATTTATTACTGCATAATCTGAAATTATGAAATTCTATTAAACATCGCAGGGGATTTAAAATCTTCGATTTAAAAGGTGATATTGTACTCACAAGTTTTTGAAAAGCTTAGGTGTTGAGTTGCTACAACTTTGCTTCGTATTTTTAGAAATATATAAATAAACAAATAACAATTCGATTGGACCAAACTTTGGTCGTAATTAAGATGTCTAAAGACAGAAAAATGAATGGGGAAAATTAGTAACATATAATTAAACACTAAAGTACAAGGTATTCTTCAAACACGAAATTTTTTAATTCATAATTTACATCATCCGGAAATTTTAACTCGAGATTTAATTAAACGTTTTCCTCGCCTTGTATTTTTGAATAACTTGGTTTCTTTTCAATAGAATGAAATTGATATTGTAAACATGAAAGTTGTTTCGTATTCTCTTCTGGAGAAGGAAGTTTATAGTCGATGGAATTCCGAACTTTAAACGTCGGGAAATTAAAATGAAAATTGAAAAGCTTCTACATTGAATAGAATATCATTGAATGAAATTTGATCTCAGAAAAAAGTACTTAAAATAAATAATTAATGAATAAAAACTTCAAATATATATTTTCAATTTTATTCATTTGTCCATTATCAATGCTCATCACTTTAAATAGAAATTTTGTTAATTTTCTTATTGCTTTTCACGAAAAAAGTATTGATAATGGGAAAGTGAAATTCGTTCCGAGTATAAAATTAATGTATAAGGAAAGCTTTGAATGAATTTAATTACATCGGTCCCAATGAATCAATTACTGATTATATTCTTACTTTTTAGGATTATCCTATAGATTTTGAGAATGCAATGTACAAAAAAGGACTCGAAACGTGTTTCGCAGTAACTTTCATTGTTCAAGTGAAGATTCACGTAAGAGGGACTTCTAATGGAATTAAAATGGATTGTCACTTGATCACTTAAATGAAAGAAAGAGGGTTGGAAGCTGATGACTTGAGGATTTGCCTTTTAAAGGATGATTGCAATCTGGAATAAATGCCACGCATTTGATTGGTGCTACAAGACCGACGATTATTTCTGTAAGTTTCTGATTTCATTAAACAATTTTAATTATTGTGTCAACTTCTATGTTCATTTTTAATGTGTAAAGTATGATGATTTACTAAACCACCAAGATCGATGATTGCTGTGATTATCTTATTAGTATTTGCTAATCTGAAACCTTTCATTTCAAATACGAATGTTTTTTATTGAAAATAAAGGACTGTTTTATAAACAAATTATTTTTAACATTCCAGATTCCATTGGACAATTGAAGAATCTGAAGAAAATTCATGAATCGACCTTTAAAATTGGAACAACTGTTCAATTTGTTAATTTTCAGGTACGTTAAAGTGTAGGAATAGAGAAATATTTTATTTTTGAAACTTTCTTGATATTTTCATGATGATACTTGCATACCACCAAGATCTATGAATGCCATGATTTTACTGTATTTGCTATCTGACTTTATTAATTTAAAATTACATATTTTTATACTTGAGTTTGAGCTTGACATTTTAATTAAATCGGTGCTTTTTGTTTCAGATTTGTGATTTTGAAAGATGCATTCAAAGATTCTTATAAACAATGTGCAGAAAAATCACAAGAAGGAATAAATTCTTACTACATATTCCTAAAAAATTGTTGCAGACGAAATCTTTTCCTCATGTAAGATACTTTCTTTTTTACAATTGCTGCAACCTGCGATTAGTAGTCCAATCATTATAGCTTTTTTTCGGGGAAAAAATGCTATTAGATTTTTCTCTGCGGGATATTGTTCGGAAGCGTGTTATAAACAAAATATCAAAAATCCAACTCATGAATAGTTGGGAAAGTTTGTTTAAATAATGATTAAAGTTATGGAAGTGGTTTTTTGACGCGTGCGAAAAAACTGTTGTTGATAGCGAAAAAAAGGTTATATGAAAAATGTAGGTATTAAAAAAACCTGAAAAATAAGATAAGTCGCATTAAGTTCCGATGATGTATTTATACGCGAGAGCCTCAAAAACTGTCAAAATTGGCCTTTTTTTAATTGCTAATAATTAATGCAATTTTCATCGGAGACACTTGTAATTCAGAATTTTTGAAGCTTTTTGCACCCTTAATAAGTGGTTAAAATTTTAGCCTGAAAGCGTCATTAATTTGTCGTTGGCGGAATTTGTTATCTACAAAGATGCTGTTTCCAATTTATTTTTCCCAAGCTTTCAGACGTCGCTTTTGTACCTTAATAGTTGTATTTTCATATGCATTTACGGAGAACATCATTTTTCAAAATTTAAGAAATTTAAATTAGATTAAAATCAAATTTAAAATCCTATTTAACGTCCAAAGATCAAGTTAATGTATAGAACTCCTGAAAATAAAACCAAGAAAAACCGACTAAATTTCAACAACCACCCTTTAATGATGGTAATGGTTCTATATTTTTTCAAATTTAATTTGTTTAAAAATGGCTTTGAAAAAAACTTAATATGTTTTAAATTGTGAAGAAAAAAAAATCGTTATTCTACATTGATTAGCTGAGGTAATATTTTTTTAAATCGCTCTGACGTTAATTATTAATATTAAGAGTCGAAACTTGGAGAGAGTATACATTAAGAGCTATATTTTCATGTCCTACATTAACATTAATATGAATTCAACTATTTTACTACAAAAAAGAAGATATCGGCGATGCGTTCTATTACTCGATCTAGTGAACGAGTGAGAGCGAGACGGCGTCTGCGCAGATAGTTTACTCCTAATTATGGATACGTGTGTGCGCAAATGCCTGCTGCGCAACTTCCAATTTTCCTGCAGAGCAACCTCTATCATTTCATAACTCACCCCGAAATTGATTTGGTGGAGGTCCGACTGTATTATTTTACCGGAATTAACATTATTTCAACCCGAAGTTTGGGAAAATTTGTTTTTCGAATTTTACAACACTTATATTTACCTGATATTTGTAAAAAAAATTTTACTCGATCTTCTTGTGTACTTAAATTTTTATTTCCATACTATAATTAAAGAAATCCACCCTTTCTGGGGGAGGTTCACCCCTTCTAGACTTCTGGCTAATAATTTGTAGTATATAATACTATATATTACATAATTCTTAGTATTACTTTTAACAATTTCTTATTATATTTTTACTGGGGCAAAATAATAATTTTATCTCTGCCTAAATTTCGGGTTGAAATAATGTTAATTCCGTTATTATAATAGCTTCAATGCTTATGATTTTTTCAGCTCCATCGATTTGAAAACGCTCAATAAGTTCTTTGCGCGCAACCACGGCGCGTGCGCCGCCTCGCTCTCACTCGTTCGCTAGATCGAGTAATAGAACGCGTCGCCGATATCTTCTTTTTTGCAGTTAAATAGTTGAATTCATATTAATCTTAATGTAGGGCATGAAAATATAGCTCTTAATGTATAATCTCTGCAAGTTTCGGCTCTTAATATTATGATTAACGTCACAGCGATTTTAAAAAAAATTATCTCAGCTTCTAATCAACGTAGAATAACGATTTTTTTTAATGCAAAGAATAATAGTATTAACTAAATTATACAGGTTACTATTTAATTTTATAACAATTACCTATCTTGACAATTTAAAACATTAAGTTTTTTCAAAGCCATTTTTAAACAAATTAAAGTTATATTTCCAAGTTATATTCTCCGTAAATGCATGTGAAAATACAACTATTAAGGTACAAAAGCAACAATTGATCGAAGCTCTATGGCGCCTGTAACCTTGGAAAAATGAATTGGAAACAGAATCTTTTTAGATAACAAATATTCCGCCAACGACAAACTAATGAAGCTTTCGGGCTAAAATTTTAACCACTTAAGGGTGCAAAAAGCTTTAAAAGTCCTGAATTAAAAGTGTCTCCGAAGAAAACTGCATTAATTATTAACAATTGAAAAAACAGCCAATTTTGACCGTTTTTGAGCTCTCGCGTATAAACAAATTATCGGAACTTTAATGCGACTTATCTTATTTTACAGGTTTTTTTAATACCTACATTTTTCATATAAACTTTTTTTCGCTATCAACAACAGTTTTTTCGCACGCGTCAAAAAACCACTTCCATAACTTTAATCATTATTTAAACAAACTTTCCCAACTATTCATGAGTTGGATTTTTGATATTTTGTTTATAACACGCTTCCGAACAATATCCCCCAAAACAGGCTGTTTCATGTCTATAATGACTGGACTATAGGTTCCCCCCCCCATTGATTTCATATTTACTTTATTTTCACTCTTGTTTTCTTCAATTTGTTTTTATTTTATTCTCTGATGGCTAATATTTTTCAATCGTAATATTGATTGATCCTTATCCCAACGTGTACTGACAACCTAATTTAAAACTAAATTTACTGAAGTAATAAACATCTAGTTCTAAAGACAGTTTTTTCTTTTTAATTGCAGCTGGAATAAATAGCCGTATAACAAAAATTACAAATGGAAATGGACTATGAAATGGTCCATTATTATGGAAATGGCTATGAAGGTATTTCATTCGTTAATTATATCTTTGTATTCAAAGAAAATTGAGGCGATACATTTTATAAGTAAATTCTAAAGACAAAAGAATTTAATGAAATGATGATAACTATCTTTCGGGTCTGATAATATTGATGTCACCCAATTCCAACGTGTTATACTGAAGCTTACTTAATTTGAAAAAAAAATTATTTTTATCCTTGATCCACTGTATTAATGTAAAGAATCTTTACAGATATCGGGACTTGTATGAGCAATCGATACTGAAAATCTATGAGGATAGGAAAGGTAATTACTTTTTTATTTAAAATATCAACTTCAATAAGAAAAGAAAAAAATTGTGTGCGATTTGAAAAAAATGGTAAATATTAGTTCTGAATTATTTACATTTTTCTTCAAATTAAATGATGATACTTATCTTTCGGGTCTGATAATTTTGATGTTACCCATTCCCAACGTGTTTTACTGAAGTTTTCATTATTCAAATTAAATGTGATCTATCTACAATGTAATATTAACAAAAAATATTTTGCGTTTTTTTTTTGTAGAGAGCGAGTTTTCACTTTGGCTGTAATCCATGGTTTCAACCTAGTTTCAACCAATTAAAACGAATAAAGAGGTGATTTTTTATTTATTCTACAAGTTATTGTAATTTATTTTGATTTTAGATTATTTTGTTTATGGTGTTTTAATTTGTTCACTCCTAAATTTTAAATAACTTTAAAAAACGCCCTAAACAAAATCAAACCGACTTGATGAAATCTTGGCTAGAGTCCTGAATAAAAAGATGACACTTTTTCGTTCACTCACTGATCTAATTCTTTTTTACAATTTTTTAAATTTATTTTGAGAATACGCTTTAATCAAACGGGTTTTTGTTGCAGCTGTTCTCTTCGCATCGGCATACGAAAATCAGTTTATTTACACTACAATAATCATACTTTTTGTTATCAATGAGTGATTTCAAATAAAAGTATTAATAGAAATTTTGAAATCTTTTCTTCACCTACCTCCCTAGCGATTTAAATAATCAGGGTGTCTAGCGGACCGGGAAATCGAGAAAAACCCGGGAATTTTATTTATGATCGAGATTATACTTATATTTTATTGTTTTATTCTTCAGGTTTCAATAGCATTTAAGCAACTACTTGTGATTTTGTTAAAAAAATATTTATTTTACGTGTTACGAAAGTTTTAAAATATATATTTTCGATTAATATTTATCACTTAAGATTATTTTATTATTTAAATAATTCATGTTATACGCAAAATACTCAGTAATATTAATTTTATTTAATAAAGATATTAACATTTAAAATATGAAGGCGGTAAAATTATAAACACCAGTAATTTAAAATTGATTAATTTAAAAGAATATATTGAGCTTGTTATTTTCAATACTCGTGATAGTAAAAAATTGTTTGTCCGTAAAACAAAATTTAAAAAACATTAATTTCGAACAATTTAAATTTACGCATGTGCATTCAACGTGTGAAGGCTCAATCGATAAGGTAGAATGCTTGAATCTTATCGACAGTTTTGTCACAACCAGGGTTGTGTAAGTAAAATACCCGAAGTAAATTACATGGTTTTTTACAGTAATTTACCAGGTATTTTACGTCCTTAGTTTATTACATGATGTAAATTACCTCG
>JBAGKK010518739.1:0-32444 GCA_037177015.1 Euceroptres primus
TCCAAAAAAATAAACAAAAACAGTTATTTCGAAAAATGTGCGTGAAACTGTAACGTAACCAACAAAAGAATTGCCCACATGATTTGCAGAGAATGTTTTATGATCTAGTGAATATTGTATGTGTCTCGTCGGTTGTCCCTTTATGCTTAAGGGGATCCTTTTTTATGAAAAATGCAGAATACAAGAAAAAATGCGCAAGCAGAAAATCGCCTACGTAATAACAGTATATCATGTTCTGAGTTACGGCTATTCGTCAGGAAGGGTGATATACGAGACTCGATAAATGGTTAACAATCTTGGGGAGGATTTTTCACACATAAAGTGCGTTAAACCGAGAAACGAGGCAGAAGTGTGCGAGAAATGTAAAAGAAAGAGAGATGAGAAAGGGAAAAGAAAGAGTTGGTCCGAGGAAACACGTACAACGCATAGTAAACAAAGAAACGAGAAGTATATGGACACAAACCTTTTAGTAAATTACAGAGTACTCACTTCGAAAATATAATTCTACTTTTACCATTTATTGTTTAAGCCTTTTAGGATATTAGGAAAAGTGAAAAGAATTTGTTATTTTTTCAATAATATGTAGCAAATCGTTCCTTGAAATTGTAGAAATGATTTTTAATTGTATAGATCTCAGGTGGTATATTTACTACATGTAACGAATATTTTTTTGAATGTCTTTCTCAATTTTCTTGAAAAAATTCTGGGATTTGACAAATATCAATATTCTAAAGGTTCTTCAGAAAGTAATTAACTGTTTTCTAGTAATCTATTTAAATTCAATAAATTGAAGTTTCTTTTTAAGTAGTCGACAATTTTTTAATCAATATTTATTTAGATCTTTGAATGATTTTTTCTTGATCACAATGAAAACAAACTTGGAAGTATTTTTTTAACAGAAGCTAGTTAGATTCTTAAGAGAATAGGAAGGAGTTAATGAAAAAAAGATCTTGATTCCTCTTCACATGAACCTAGATCTTCTCGGATCTTGCGCAAGGACTCCTACTTTCTGGTATCCGATGATAATCGCATAATCCGGTGTGCCGCAATCAATTGGTGGAGTGACGAATCAAGAATTCAAATACTTTCCATGTGTCTCTCCCTAATGTATACCTTTCTCAGCCTAATTCGCACTGAAATATAAATGTCATGTCTAGACCAGTTTGCTTCTTCTTTTTTCTTCTCTATAAATTGGTATTCGACGTTTTTAAATTAATACCAAAGTTTTAATGTTAGTGTCCAAAATTCGCAAACTGAACGTTGAATTTACTAAAGTTTTTAAATTGATGATTAAAGTTTACCAAATTGGTGGCGAGTACTTTTTAAATTGGTATTCAAATTTCGAGTTTAAATTTAAATTCGAAGTTTTCAAATTGATACTAAAATTTTCACACCGGTATTCAAAGTTTACAGATTGCTAATCAAGAATCCTATAAAGTTCCCAAATCGATTTTAAAAGTTTCCAAAGTTTCGAAATTGCTTCTTAAATTTCGTGAATTGTTACTGAGATATTTAAAATTATATTAAAGTACCGAAGTGGTATCAACAATCCAAAGTTTATTCTTCTTTCTGAAAGTTTGAAATTGATAATAACTAATGTTCCTCAATTGGTACCGAAAGATTTTAAATCGATAAACTGAAAAAAAAGTTAGCTGGATTTCGTATTCTAAGAAAATATAGCTGTGTTATCTAAATATATAGCAGTTTTAGCTAAATTTTGCCCTCTAAAAATTTTGTAGATAGAAAAATTTAGTTAAAACAGTTATATATTTGGGTGACAACTATATTTTCTTACAAGACGAAATTCAGCTGTACGTTTAGTTGAAACGGTTAAAACATTTTTTTCAGTGTACCAAAGTTTTCAAACCGGTATTCAAAGTTCACAGATTGGTAATCAAGAATCCTAAGGTTCCCAAATCGATTTTCAAGGTCCCCAAAATTTCGAAATTGATTCCCAAATTTCACAAATTGGTACTCAAATATTTTAAATTATACCGAAGTTCCAAAGTGGTATCGACGTTCAAAAATTGACTTTCAATTTTGCGAAAGTTTCCAAATTGACACCTAAAATTCGTAGAATGGTACCAAAGTTTTTACACTGATATCCAAAGTTCCCAAATTGGCAACTAAGGTTCCTAAAGTTTTTCAAACCGATAAAGTTCTCTAATTGGTACCCGAAGGTTTAAATTTGTACCAAAGGTCTCATAGTTCTCAAACTGATATCCAAACTTCTCAGATAGATAATCAAGATTCTTTAAGTTTCTAAACCGATTTTTTCAGTTCTAAAATTTCGAAGTAGTATCGACGTTCTAAAATTGACTTCCAAGTTTCCGAAAGTCTTCAAATTGATACCCTAAGTTACCAAATTGGTAACCAAGGTTTCCAACGTTTTCAAAACGTCTTCCAAAATTCCTAAAGATTCTAAATCGATACCTATCAATTTTAAAATGGTACCCAAAGTTCTAAACATTCTAAATCGGTACCAAAAGATTCCATTGGTACCAAAGCTTCTGAAATGGTACCCAAAGTTCTCAGATTGGTAAACAAGATTTCCAATATTCCCAAGTCGACTTCCACAATTCTTAAAGATTCTAAATTGGTATCCATAGATTCCAATGGTACCAAAGCTTCTAAACTAGTATCCAAAGTCCCCAAATTCCTATAGGTTTCAATATTAATAAAGTTCTCCAACTGACACCTAAAGATTTAAACTTGGTATCAAATTTTTCGAAATGGTCAAACTGATACCCAAACTTCTCATATGGATAATCAAGATTCTTAAAGTTCCAAAACCTATTTTCAATGTTTCAAAGTGGTATCGACTTTCCAAAGTGAATGGTACCTAAACTTTTAACCTGGTATTCAAAGTTTGGAGATTGTCAACCAAGGTGTCTAAAGTTTTCTATACTGATAAAGTTCTCCAATTGGTACCTAAAGATTTAAACTTGGTACCAAAATTCTCTAAGTTCTTAAACTGATATCCAAACTTCTCAAATAGATAATCAAGATTCTTTAAATTTCTAAACTGTTTTTTTAAGTTCCCAAAATTTCGAAGTAGTATCGACGTTCTAAAATTGACTTCCAAGTTTCCGAAAGTTTTCAAATTGATATCCCAAGTTACCATATTGGTAACCAAGGTTTCTAAAATGGTACTCAAAGTTCTAAATATTCTAAATCGGTACCCAAAGATTCCATTGGTACCAAAGCTTCTAAAATGGTACCCAATGTTCCCAGGTCAGTAAACCAGGTTCCCAATATTCCAAATCGACTTCCACAATTCTTAAAGATTCTAAATCGGTATCCATAGATACCAATGGTACGAAAGCTTCTAAACTGGTATCCACAGTTCCCAAATTCCTAAAGTTTTCAAAATTGATAAAGTTCTCCAACTGGTACATAAAGATTTAAACTTGGTACTAAAGTTTTCAAAATGGTCAAACTGATACCCAAACTTCTCATACGGATAATGATTTAAGATTGTAGAGTTTAAGATTCTTAAAGTTCCAAAACCTATTTTCAATGTTTCAAAGTGGTATCGACTTTCCAAAGTGAATGGCATCAAAATTTTTAAACTGGTATTCAAGGTTTACAGATTGCCAAGCAAGGTTCCTAAAGTTTTCCATATTGATAAATATGGTACCAGTTATTCTTAAAATTCCAAAGCCTGTTTTCAATGTTTCAAAGTGGTATCGACTTTCCAAAGTGAATGGCACCTAAACTTTTAACCTGGTATCCAAAGTTTGGAGATTGTCAACCAAGGTGTCTAAAGTTTTCTATACTGATAAAGTTCTCCAATTGGTACCTAAAGATTTAAACTTGGTACCAAAATTCTCTAAGTTCTTAAACTGATATCCAAACTTCTCAAATAGATAATCAAGATTCTTTAAATTTCTAAACTGTTTTTTTAAGTTCCCAAAATTTCGAAGTAGTATCGACGTTCTAAAATTGACTTCCAAGTTTCCGAAAGTTTTCAAATTGATATCCCAAGTTACCATATTGGTAACCAAGGTTTCTAAAATGGTACTCAAAGTTCTAAATATTCTAAATCGGTACCCAAAGATTCCATTGGTACCAAAGCTTCTAAAATGGTACCCAATGTTCCCAGGTCAGTAAACCAGGTTCCCAATATTCCAAATCGACTTCCACAATTCTTAAAGATTCTAAATCGGTATCCATAGATACCAATGGTACGAAAGCTTCTAAACTGGTATCCACAGTTCCCAAATTCCTAAAGTTTTCAAAATTGATAAAGTTCTCCAACTGGTACATAAAGATTTAAACTTGGTACTAAAGTTTTCAAAATGGTCAAACTGATACCCAAACTTCTCATACGGATAATGATTTAAGATTGTAGAGTTTAAGATTCTTAAAGTTCCAAAACCTATTTTCAATGTTTCAAAGTGGTATCGACTTTCCAAAGTGAATGGCATCAAAATTTTTAAACTGGTATTCAAGGTTTACAGATTGCCAAGCAAGGTTCCTAAAGTTTTCCATATTGATAAATATGGTACCAGTTATTCTTAAAATTCCAAAGCCTGTTTTCAATGTTTCAAAGTGGTATCGACATTCCAAAATTGACTTCCGAGTTTCCAAAAGTTTCCAAATTGGTATCCCAAGTTTACACAATGGTAACCAAAGTGTCCAACATTTTCAAATCGACTTACAAAATTCCTAAAGATTCTAAATCGGTACCTTAAGATTCTAAATTGGTACCCGAAGATTCTAATGGTACCAAAGCTTCTAAGCTGGTAACCAGTGTCACTAACCTTCCCAAATTGGTGTGCAATCAATTCTAACCACCTTGGACTTCCGAGAAAATTTCCCTCCTCCGTACTTCCGTTAAATCGGTGTTAATGAGAGGCATCACGTGTGAGGCATCGCGCCTAACGGTGAAATCGATGATCGGTCGTCTTGCTTCGATAGCAAAGGGTATCACGACTTTCTCTCTCAAGGAGTGAAGAATAGGACTCACCAGCTGTTGGCTCCGTTGTTATTGTCGCTGCACTTTCTATCCTTACCTCCCTGGGACCAGGCACTGGTTCACTCGCGAGGTTTTAAGGGGTCGTCATCCTGCGTGATCGGTACCGGGTCTCGGATGATCGGTCCCATGAAATAAAGGGGTAACTATTCACCGGGGTAACTAAGGGAGTCGCTAAACAGCTGGTGGAGTGCCTGTCAAAGGTTCTCTTGACGGGTTCGCGGTCGGATGCGATATCGGTATATCGGCTAGGTGAAAGCCGAGAAGAGCGACTGGCCAAGCCAACCAGCCATCCAACCGATCCGAGCGACTGTCAGGAGGGAACCGGCGACAAGGTAGGAGCAAATGGTCCCCTCTCTGGGTCTCCACAAGTTACTTTCACAAGAGCCAAACACAACCGAGCAGAATCGAGCCGAGCAGCGAGGCGACTTGTAGTACAAGACGTGCCCAGCGGTCCAAGTACCGTTTCTTGGGAAGATATATAAACTACCAAACTACCCACTACTGCTCTTAAGTATCAAGACACTCGTTTTTCATTGAATTATGTATCTGGAATTTTTTTGAATTTTTTGTACAAGGTAAAAAACCGCGGGTGCTAATTTTGTTGCAGCTCATTTGTCAAGATTCTCAAAATGAGAATTCGACAAATTTCAACTTCCTAGCTGTAATATGAAAGTGGTTTTGTTTCATACGAAACTCCCTAGAAATAAATAAATGAACTTCAAGCATAGCCCTCCTACGTCAAATTAGGATTTCTGCTGGAATAAATTAGAAGCAAGCTGATTTTTGTCTTAAAATGTTTGGATGGACGTCCTTTTGAAGCCCTGAAAAGTTCGAGGCTGAATTTTTAAACAAAGCTTTGTTACTAACAAAAAATGTAAAATTGCATCATTTTTTAAACACGTTTGCTTGGATTGTTACTTTCTATTAAGAGATAGGTAAAAAGTGCTAACACTTTTTACCTAAATGTAAGGTAAATAATAATAAATATAATAAATAATATAACCCATAAAATAAGCTTTAAAATGAGCCCTTAGCGAATATCCCATGACAAATAGTTTACGAAATATGAATTTGTTAATTAACATTGTAAGTTTTTTAGAGGAGACAAAGCGATGATGAATTTTTATTGTTGCAAAAAAAATCGCGATCGGGTTTTTGCTATTGGATTTTCAAATTGGATAGTTCAAAGTATTAAAAAACACTTTTTTTGGATTTCAGAATCCAAAAATGACAGAGGGGTGGGAAGCCACTTTTTTTTAAACATTCATATTTTGTAAAAAAAATCTGTTGAGTTCAATTTTTCTGAAATATCTAACAGATTGTGCATCTTCAGGAAAAAATACGTTTAAGATGTCAACAAAATTTTTAAAATTGTTTATAACAAATCGTTATAAGCAATAATTTTTTTCCGTACCTTCAGCTACCAAAAAAATCTGAAAAAAATTAGGTATAACAATTGAGGAAGGTGGATTTTAATTATTATTTTTCCAAAAAGTCCTACGTGCAGTATACTCGTTGTTAAAAAATATTATGTAAACAAATTTTATAAAAAATTTCATAGAACTGCGCCAAATTGTAATAGAATTTTTTTAAATTTGGAAATAACGATTTTTCATAAACAATATAAAAATTTTGTGACATCTTAAACATACTTTTTCTGAAGATACACAATTTGTTGGATATTTCAGAAAAATTGAACTCAACAGATTTTTTCAAAAAATATGAATGTTTTTTCAAAAAAAAAGGACCCCCCCCCCTCTGTCATTTTTGGATTCTGAAATCCAAAAAAATGTTTTTTAATACTTTGAACTATTCAATTTGAGAATCCAATAGCAAAAACCCGGTCGAGATTTTTTTTGCAACAACTAAAATTCATCATCGCTATGTCTCCTCTGAAAAACGCACAATGTTAATTAACAAATTCATATCTCGTAAACTATTTGTCGCAGGATATTCGCTAAATGCTTATTTTAAAGAATATTTTATGCTCTGAAAAGAAAGTCCTACACACTTTTTACCTATCTCTAAATCGAAAGTAACAATCCAAGCAAACGTGTTGAAAAAATGTTGTAATTTTATGTTTTTTGTTAATAACAAAGCTTTGTTTAAGAATTCAGCCTTGAACTTTTCAGGGCTTCAAAAGGACGTCCATCCAAACATTTTAAGACAAAAATCAGCTTGCTTCTAATTTTTTCCAGCAAATGGCCTTTTTGCGGCTAATTTGACTGTACTATCCATAGAAAAAGTCACTTTTTTGAATTTTGCAACTCCGGCAGCGCTGAATGTGCGTTAGGGTGGTAAAAAAATTTTTTTCTTCGAATTTTCATACTCTTACCCCAAAAATTTTTTCGAATACACAAAAAATAAATGCCTTTTTTTGAAAAAGAAATGATATTTAGAGGTTTTGCAAAGCCTCATGAAGTTTAACACGTATTTCTCATAAGAAAAAATGTTTTTTTAAATTTTATTCAGAATCGTAGATATTAGGTGAATCAAGTTGAAACTCAACATTTCTCTTCAAAATTAGCCATAGAATACGAATTAATAATTACGTTTTAAATATCACCCTCATAAGTCTAGTTTATAGGGTCCCAAAAAAACCCCATAAGTGAAAAATTGGGTTTTGCGAGTTTTTGGCGCTAATCATGATTTTTTCGCCATTTTTTTAGTACAAATTTTTTCTAATACATAAAATATTACTTTATTCTAACAATTAGATGTTAACATAAACTGTTTAAACAATTTATTATTGTTTATAGTAATATTCTCTTAGAATAGAGTTTGAAGGTCGCGGTTTTTTCCGAATTTTTCAACTTGTTTTCAACTTTTCAATTAGATCAAGTGAATAATCAATTAAAGTTAACAGAGGTAATTTTTTAAACAATTTATTATTATTTATAACAATATTCTCTTAGAATAATGCTAGAAAGTTGAGGTTTTTTCTAAAATTTTCCACCTTTTGTCCACTTTTGGTTTAGAGTGAGTTAATAATTAATACAATTTAATAAACATAATTGTTTAAACAAATAATTATTATTTATATCTATCTACTCCTATATACTAGAAAGTTGCGGTTTTTTCTGAAACATTTAACTTTTTGTCCAATTTTCATTTAGTGAGGTAATAATTAATGGAAGTTAATTATTACATTTAAATAATTAATTGATTGTAACAATGTTATAATAATTAATTATTTGATTCAGGCCTTTTTAATTTAATGCTTTCCCCAGGGAAAAAGGGGGAGGGGCTGATAGTAAAATGTGTGCAATTCCAAATTTTTCTTTTACGCTTTGCAATAAACTTTGTGTTGTAATCCAAAATAAAATTTTGACAAGTCATTTAGAGACCCAATCCTCCCACCTACTCCCACCTCCCACCTACATCCTTTGTTTTTATCTCTACTGTAAAATAGCCTTTTTGTTTAAACTAATATTTTTAAAACATTAGCGAAAAAGTAAAAACACTTCACTTTGAAAAAAATTCAGTACTATTTAAAAAATGATTCTTGTTGATGATCATTTATTATTTGTTCATAATTAAAATGTCAAAGCAAAACTGAAGATTTCAGAAAAAGCACAACTTTCTAGCATTACTTTAAGAGAAGATGGTTATAAACAGTAATAAATTGTTTAGGTAATTATGTTTGTTAAATTGCATTAATTATTAACTCACTTTAAGCGAAAAGTGGACAAAAAGTTGAATATTTCAGAAAAATCCACAACTTTCTATCATTATTCAAAGAGAATATTATTAAAAATAATAAATTGTTGAAACAATCACGTTCATTAACTTTAAATAATTATTACCTTACTTTATTAAAAAGTGGACAAAAGGTGGAAAATTTTAGAAAAAACTGCAACTTTCTAGCATTATTCTAAGAAAATATTGTTATAAATAATAATAATAAATTGTTTAAACAATTATTTTGGTTAACTTGCATTAATTATCACCTCACTAAGTGAAAAATGGATAAAAATTTAAAAATTTCAGAAGAAAACCGCAACTATCTAACATTACAATAGGAAGCAATAATATATAATAATATATAATAAATATATAAGTAGTATAAGTAATATATATATATAATTTATATAATATATAAGTAATATACAATAATTTGTTGAAAACAATTATGTTTGCTAAATTGCTTTAATTATTACGTCGCTCTAAGTGAAAAGTGGACAAAAAGTTTAAAATTTCAGAAAAAACTGCAAATTTCTAGCATCATTCAAAGAAAATATTATTAAAAATAATAATAAATTGTTTAAACAATTATTTTTGTTAACTTAAATTAATTATTACGTCACTCTAATTGAAATGTGGACAAAAAGTGGAAAATTTTAGAAAAAACCGCAACTTTCTAGCATTATTCTGAGAGAATATTATTATAAATAATAATAAATTGTTTAAAAAATTACTTCTGTTAACTTTAATTGATTATTGCCTCGCTCTAACTGAACAGTTGAAAAAATATTGAAAAATTCGGAAAGATCCGCGACTTTCGAACTCTATTCTAAGAGAAAATTGCTGGACACAATAATAAATTGTTTAAATAATTTATGTTAACATCTAATTATCAGTAGAAAGTAATATTTCATGTATTAGAAACAATTTGTATTGAAAAAACCAAAAAAAATCATAATTAGCGCCAAAAACTCGCAAAACCCAATTTTTTGTTTATAGGGTTTTTTTGGGACCCTATAAAACAGACTTATGGGGGTGATATTTAAAAAGTGATTGTTGATTCGTATTCTATGGTTAATTGTGAAGAGAAATGTTCAGTTTCAACTCGATTCACCTAATATCGACGATTCTGAATAAAATTTACAAAAATATTTTTTTTTATGGGAAATACGTATTGAACTTCATGGGGCTTGCGGAACTTCTAAATATCATTTCTTTTCAAAAAAAAAAGGAATTTATTTGTTTGTCGACTCGAACAATTTTGGGGGGTGGCAGCATGAAAATTCGAAGAAAAAAAATTTGGACCACCATGATGTACATATGGTACATATTAAATATTAAGTATTGAAGCACCAGTCATGGAAATGAAGGTCAAAAGAAAATGTGCGATAATTTTTTTTGAAACGCTTCAGTCATTTTGACTGATGATCAAAAAAATTTTATTAGATCTATAAAAAACATACAACGAAGATAGAAAAAATCTGTAACAAAATAAAAAATAATAGATTATAAAATTTGACAATATTCGTAAAATATATGCGTAAAAAACTCAAGAATATAAGAAAAGTTGAAAAGAAGAAGAAAAGAAAAGTTGTCTCATAAAAAAAGAAGCCCTCAATTTTAAATCTGTATGACTAGGAATAAGTATTGATAACAGTGAAAAAGCGGAAGGCCAGTAGGAAAAACAACATACCGGGTATAAATTAAAATACGAAGATAAAGCCAGCGGGAGTATTATTATTATTAATTTTTATTATTTTGTTATTTATTATTTTGAGTATTATTTTTATTATTATTATTATCTGTTATTTTTTATTTTGTTATAGATTTTTGCTACCTTCTTTGTATGTTTTTTACGGATCTAATAAATGGTTTTTTGACTAATGAGGGTCCAAACATTGACCGAAACGTTTCAAAAATAATTATCGGATCCTTTCTTTTGACCTTCATTTCCATGACTGGTGCTTCACTAATTAATATAAAAAAGGTCGAAATTAAACATACAACACATGGCATGGAAAATTATGTCATCTTAACCTACGTATCCAAACACTGCAAATTTATTTGAAAACATAGGAACACGCTGTTGAACAAAAGGAAATTAAAAATTATGTAATTTATATTATCTCTAACTTGACAATTGTCATCCATTTGGTGGAAATAGCTGGGAACAAAATTGTTTTGACAGCTGGATGACAGTCCGATTCGAGATTATACGATTTTCAAAATGAGAATGATGTTCTCAAATTTGTTGCTCCTAGAAACAACACCAAAAGTGGTGTAGATTTGAGGATCGGCGTTTTACTGTGAGGGGGAAGATGATGAGATTTTTGTTTGAAAGTTTATTATTATAAAAGCTGAGAAATTGGAGGTTGATAGAATCCAGGCAAAGGATGTAGATTTTTTAAAGAGATGTATTGTGAACACTGGAGAAATTGTCAGTTTCTTGCAGAATTTTGAGTTACATTGAAACTGTTAAAGATATTTTGATTTTTGATACTTTTGATATTTTTTTTTTTTATAGAAGACACATACAATTTCTTTGCAATGCTTCTACAAAGTGTAATCCTGGTACCCAAATCTACAACTAAAGGGCGACAGTACAGAACTAGATAACCAACAAACTGAATTTTTCAGGGGAGCAAAACACATTCTATAAAATCGAAATCACCATTTAAGGATAAAACAAAAATCCACTCCCAATTTGAAGCATTGCTGAATTGAGGCCAAAAAAGTTTGATCAGAAAAAGTTATCCAGTTTCGAGGAAGTTGACCAAATCAAAGTGACACTAGCCTAAAATTCGAGCAGACTCGACTGCGGATTTCGGTAAGAACTGCAATTTTGAGTTTAAAAAAAAAAACTTGCACCCGAGATATTGAGTTGCTGAATCCGGGTAAATAAAGTTTGATGTAAAAAAGTTAGCTAATTCCGAGTAAATAGACCGAGAATTTTGAGTGTACAGTTTCTTAGGTTTTCAAAATTTGGTTTAAATAGCGATTAAACATCGAATTTTCAATTCTTTCCAAAAATAAAAACTTGCTCCCAAGATATGGGGACGCTGAATGAGAATAAAAAATATTTGATTATAAAAAATGATTCTGTTCCAAGAAAATAAAGATTTAGTGCGACGGATTCGCATTGGGGCAAACGTCATTTCTCGCTGAAAGTCTGATAAGAAAAAAAGCTTATATATTTCTTATCAATACACTTTAATAATTTTAAGATATCAATTTCTTTAATTAATATCATATTTAATTAGTATCAAATTTCTTTTAAAAATGGTATTTTTGTAAAATTCAATTTTATTATTTTTGCAACTAAACAAAAGATTTTTCACATGAATTTTTCTCTGGTAAACTTTCTTTAGGATGCATTAATATTTGTAAAATTTTCTCGAAATTTAATTAAAATTGTAAAAGTTATTTTTTAAAAATAGTCAGTGACCTTAAGTGCCATATTTGGTACAGTGGGCACTAAAAGGGTTAAAAATGAGATTTCGAAGAAATCTATTTTATTGGAAATTTCGAAGAAATTCTTTTAGCACAACATATATTTGATTTTTAAAAAATTTTTTTTGCAAAAAAAAACCATTTTCGACAAAAATATTGGTTATCTAATTTTGTACTGCCACCCTTCAACTGACAAAATCCCCAAAATTTTTAAATTAATATCGAAATTCCGACAGTTTTTTAATTGATCTAAAGTTAAAAAATGGTTATCAGAAGTTCTAAAATTTAGCAATTGGAATATTAAGCTATTCAAAATTGTATCAAAATATTGGTATCCTAATATTTTTTAATTGGTATTTAAAGTTTTCAAATTGATACAAAGTTTCCAAATCTGTGTTCCAAGTTTTGAAAGATTCTAAATTGGTATCTAGGTATATCCAAAGTTTTAAAAATGCTACCGAAATACTCAAAGTTATAAACTTGGTACTAAAGATGTTGATAAAAAAATTCACGAACAAATTGATACAAAATTTCCAAATCCGTGTTCAAAGTTTTGAAAGATTCTAAATTGATATCAAACTTGTAACAAAGCTACCAGAATTCTCAAGGTTGGTTTCTCAAGATTACGACCTTGGTACCAAAGATTTCTGTTGATTAACTAATCCACGAAGATCCCAAATTTATACAAAATTTTCAAATCTGTGTTCAAAATTTTAAAAGATTCTAAATTGGTATCCTAAGTTACAAAAATGCTACCAGAATTCTCAAGGTTGGTACCAAAGGTCCCTGTTGATAGAAAAATTTACGAAGGTTCAAAATTTACACAACATTTAAAAATCTATGTTCAAAATTTTAAAAGATTATAAATTGGTATCTAGGTATATCCAAAGTTTTAAAAATGTTACCAGAATTCTCAAGGTTACGAACTTGGTACCAAGGATCCCTGTTGATAAAAAAATCCACAAAGATTCCAAATTTATACAAAACTTCCAATTATGTGTTCAAAATTTTGAAAGATTCTAAATTGGTATCTAGGTATATTCAAAGTTTTAAAAATGCTGCCAGAATTCTCAAGGTTACGAACTTGGTACCAAGGATCCATGTTGATAGAAAAAATCCACGAAGATTCCAAATTTATACAAAACTTACAATTCCGTTTTCAAAATTTTAAAAGATTCTAAATTGGTATCCTAAGTTACAAAAATGCTACCAGAATTCTCAAGGTTGGTACCAAAGATCTCTGTTGATAGAAAAATCCACGAAGATTCCAAATTTATACAAAATTTCAAAATCTGTGTTCAAAATTTTGAATGATTCTAAATTGGTATCTAGGTACCATATATTCAAAGTTTCAAAAATGCTACCAGAATTCTCAAGGTTACGAACTTGGTACCAAAGATCCCTGTTGATAGAAAAATCCACAAAGGTTCCAAATTTACACAAAATTTCAAAATCTATGTGCAAAATTTAAAAAGATTCTAAATTGGTATCTAGGTATATTCAAAGTTTTAAAAATGCTACCAGAATTCTCAAGGTTACGAACTTAGTACCAAAGATCCCTGTTGATAAAAAAAATCCACGAAGATTTCAAATTTATACAAAATTTCAAAATCTGTGTTCAAAATTTTGGAAGATACTAAATTGGTATCCTAAGTTACAAAAATGCTGCCAGAATTCTCAAGATTGGTACCAAAGATCCCAGTTGATAGAAAAATCCACAAAGGTTCCAAATTTACACAAAATTTCAAAATCTATGTGCAAAATTTTAAAAGATTCTAAATTGATATCTAGGTATATCCAAAGTTTTAAAAGTGCTACCGGAATTCTCAAGGTTACGAACTTGGTACCAAGGATCCCTTTTGATAGAAAAAATCCACATAGATTCCAAATTTATACAAAACTTCCAATTCTGTGTTCAAAATTTTGAAAGATTCTTAATTGATATCCTAAGTTACAAAAATGCTACCAGAGTTTTCAAGGTTGGTACCAAAGATCTCTGTTGATAGAAAAATCCACGAAGATTCCAAATTTATACAAAATTTCCAAATCTGTGTCCAAAATTTTAAAAGATTCTTAATTGGTATCTAGGTATATTCAAAGTTTTAAAAATGCTACCAGAATTCTCAAGGTTACGAACTTGGTACCAAAGATCCCAAAAATCCACGAAGATTTCAAATTTATACAAAATTTCAAAATCTGTGTTCAAAATTTTGGAAGATACTAAATTGGTATCCTAAGTTACAAAAATGCTGCCAGAATTCTCAAGATTGGTACCAAAGATCCCTATTGATAGGAAAATCCCCGAAGGTTCCAAATTTACACAAAATTTCAAAATCTATGTTCAAAATTTTAAAAGATTCTAAATTGGTATCTAGGTATATCCATAGTTTTAAAAGTGCTACTGGAATTATCAAGGTTACGAACTTGGTACCAAGGATCCCTGTTGATAAAAAATATCCACAAAGATTCCAAATTTATACAAAACTTACAATTCTGTGTTCAAAATTTTGAAAGATTCTAAATTGGTATCCTAATAAGTTACAAAAATGCTACTAGAATTCTCAAGATTGGTACCAAAGATCCCTGTTGATAGAAAAATCCACAGATTCGAAATTTATACAAAATTTCCAAATCTATTTTCAAACTTTTGAAAGATTCTAAATTGGTAAGTATACATATATCCAAAGTTGTAAGAATGCCACCAGAATTCTCAAAATTAGAAACTTGGTTCCAAAGATCCCTGTTGATACAAAAATTCACAAAGATGACATGCTAAACTGCTAAAGAACTTACAGCTTCCAAACTGGTTTCCTCGTTTGGGCCATAACGTTTCTAAATTATTGTTACCAATGTTGCCAAATTTTTATCAGAATTCCTAAAGTTTGGAAAGACCCCATTTAATATTATTAAACTTTCCAAATTTATATGAAATACAAAATGTTTAAATAAATGTTTCTAACAGTGGACAAATTTCAAAAAGGTTTTACAGTGTATCTTCCAAAAAAAAACATAATGACTTTAAAGGAACTTGAAGTTACTTTGGTCAATAATTGTAACTGTATAACGAGTTACTTTTTCGAAATTTACTAGACACTCAGTTCCTGTTTTTTAAGGAATTTCTCCAACACCAATCTTTTTGTTAATATTGCAACACTTCTTTTTCCGAAAATGATGTACAATGTACAAGTGTCATAATTTGTGTTTCTCTTTACACTTTATCTTTACTGTCCCCGTCGCGAGAAGTCGGGTAAAAAGTTGGTTATGATGCAGAAGTAAAAGTCATTTTTTTAAAATATAGGAATCTATACTATATGTGTATTTATTTATAGGTGTTTCGGAACTGATGCTGGGCTTTGCGGTCTTGTTTGATCATTCCAGTTTTTATGATTGCAGGTAGTGATGGTGTTGGATGATACGGAGTGTTGCTGAAAGTAAAGGCCGAGAGATTCCCGTGAGAGGATTTGATTTATGTTATATGGGATGTGGTTGAATGTTTCTTGTATGGGGAATATGGGGATCAACCCGGGTGGTAAGATATGGTATATCGTGGGTGTTGTGTGCTTTCGTCGAGTTTGAATATCTTACTTGCAGAAAATAGAATTGATAGGGAGAATTTGCGAAGGCAGGAATATTGTTCTTGGATTTTTATTTATGGGATTACAAGGCTCTAAATATCAAATATTAATGCTCCATTGAGGAATTAAATTCTGGACATGGAATATATGCAAAGTTTCGAGAGCAATTTACTCAACATAAAATTCCTTTCCAAAACAAAACCATTTTATTTCATTCAATTCAATTTTAATTGTTTGAAAATTAAAATATTTTAGCCAAAGCCAAACTTTTAAATCAATAAAATTTGGTTTCTGAATGTGTGTATGGATATGTGCTTAGGATAAGTGTTTAAATATGCTATGTACATATTAGATGAATGCACATATTAGACACTTGTACATATTCACATTGTTTGTACATTTGTTCACTGAGCTTCTGGGTTATTTACCTTCTCCAAATATTAAATTTCCTGCGAGAAAACAAAAAATACTGCTACCTATTTGAGAAAGTAAATGTCTTTTATTTTTCAGATTTTCCAAATGTAGGATTTCACAGAAAGAAAAAATATTGACACAAGAGAGTTACAACACGTGTTATATGAATATATATTAGATGGCTTCTCTAGAATATTCCCTCCCTTTTTAAAACGTATACTGATGACTTAACAGTTCAATAAAAGCCTTAAATGTCAATAGTCAAAAGAAAGTAATTTATGCTAATCATATATGCTAGTTTCAGATATCGATTAATAATTTCTAAAAATAGTACCTTTGACATTTTCAACACTGTATACTTAATTATAACGTGTAGCTTATGCTTTAAGTTTTAATAATCTGTTGTCTTCTATTTTTTGTTCTCTCTGAATAACTTACGAAACAATTAATTGTATACAGAAAAACACTTTTAAAAAACTCCTTATTTCAAAATAGTCTATTGTTTAAAAGATTCCAAATTCTTATTGAAAGGAAAAAAAGACACAATATACAAAAACTTTGTTAGTTCTTCAATTTTATTATGTAATATGAAAGTTTTCTCTGTCGATTACGCTTTAAAACAAACGTAATGTACTTGAATGCCGAATGCATTCTAAGCTACAAAATTCATTAAATGCGTAGGTAGCTAGAATATTCACAAATTCATTACAGCAATAAACATTTCAAAAATATTTATCATACGGGGTTTTTTATATATAATTTTTATATACCAGAGTTGTTGCATGATAACATCAATTGAATTAATTAAAACAATAGGTATATAAAAAATAAAATAAACAAAAAATAAAAATATGATTTTTGTCAATTAGAAAAAGTGTAAGGTATATGTCAAAATAATTAAGCATGTTATTCATTCCTTTCGAATGTAAATAAAATCATATGATGATGAGAATGTAAAAAACTTCCTCAGCTATTCTTTAACTTTTTCAATTGTTAAAAAATTGATTACGAAACGATAAATAAATTCAGACAACAACTCATCGAATGAATAGTTGAATACCATGTATAAATACTGAAGATTCTTTACTAGATTCGTGTCAAAGAACTAATTTTTTACAAATTTTAGCTATTAAAAAATGTTTTTTTTGAGAGATCATAATCTTACTAATTTTCATTTCGTGCTGAGACAAATTAAACAAATTTATTTCCAATTGGGAAAGGATAGGAATTAGAAACAAAATTAAATGTTTTCGCAAAGTTTAAATAAATCTTAATTACTGGAATTTTAAATAAAAAGCGAATATGAATTTTAATGTTAAATTAGAAATTAATACAAATTTAATCACTTTCAAATTAAAAACGAATCCGATATTAAAAATTCGTCAGTTTGAAACTTTGAATTACAATCTAAACTTGAATATTATTTTAACTGCACTGAGAAAATGATTTGTTTGATTCAAACAATACCTATTTGTTTCAATGTACTTTGATTTAAACAAAGTGGTGAAAGTTTAAATTTTTTAAAAATTAATTTTTTGAACTTCCTTATTCATTAGGTACATAAAAAATACCTTCTCAGCGGTCCTTCGAGAGGTTCAATGTGTCTCCCGAATCCGAATGATGTTGCTTTTTAGTACTCATGTCCAGCATAGCACCAAAGTCAGGTTTTACATTCGACATAGACAAGTCCTCCGACATCATATTATAATTCGAAGTTTCCCCCAAATCTTTTTTCCTCTCACCACCATAATCCTCCAGTAAATTTCTACCCTGTTCGTGTAATGGAGAAGAAGATGAAATGTTATACGAACTTGGAATCGTCTCCATGGAAAGATAATCATTGGATCTTCTCTCGTTTCCTTCCGGCATATCTGGACTTTTACCAAGTGGTCCAAAAAGATTGGCAATATTTCTCACGTAGGAGGAAGATGCCTTCGTAAAATCATTCAACGAAAATCCCGAAAGCTTGGCCAATTCATTAGGGGAGAAATTTGCAAGCTTTGATAAATCTGGGAACTTTGTCATCTGCTGAGTCAAACAATCATTTAGTGGGAAATCCGAAGCTCTCGATTTTCCAAGATCGATACTTGGAGGATTTAAGACTTTCGAAAAATCAGTTGGTGTATATTCGTAGTCGTTTTTTGCATTTTTCAGGGAAACGGTGAGTTCACCGGCTCGGAAACTGGGAATCGAATCTGGTTGGAGAAGATGAGATTGTTGTTTTAGAATGTCATTTTTCAGCATATCTCTTTCTGAGGAAGAGTCTTTTGTTTGATGATGATGAGAGGCAAATTGTTTTGTTATAGAAGCAACTGTGCTTGTATTTTCTGGTTTGAAATTTACAGGGGCGAGGAAAACATTTCCTGCAGAATTTAGGGCACTGGATTGTAAAAGTTGTTCTGGAACAAGGGGGAATTTCATGACAAATGGGTCGGATGAACCGTCATCTGATCCAGGACAGATCATTTCTCTGATTACGTCCCAATATGATCCATTTGTTCGGTTTCGTCCAGGAAGTTTAGATTGCAAGGAACTCTGGAAAATAAAAATATAAAATATTTTAGAGAAATATATTAGACTTCTGGATTTAAAAATTAATTTAAAATTAAATACTTCTGAGCAAGAATACAAAGTAACTGTTTGCATTACCAACAAACAAATTAATCTCTGAAATTGCAAAGATATTGAATCTCTGATACCAGTAAATGCGAAATGCATTTTATGATTAGATATCTAATGTACACATAACGATAGTAAATCCCGTTATCTCGAGCACAAAATTATTTATTGTCACGATCAAGAACTACAAGCTCTGTCAAGGATATTTTGCAAATTTCTTTATCTCACTAATCTCACTTACCCTCAGCTTTTCCAGATAAGTTGTATTGCCGCTGAATCCCGCTTTAAAGTCGATCCCACCTTCCAGTTTGTAATACTCGATACATTTTTTCTGTAATTTATTCGAGACGAATGAAATTAATTTTATTTGAAAATATTTTTTAAATTCATTTTGAGGTACAATTTTGATTTACTTACAATTTCATCTAAAGCGTCTTGGGAGAGGAAATGTTCCTGAGATAAAGTGTAGCTTAAAAGCATTGGTCGTGGATATTCGTGAGGTCTATTTTCTGGAGGGGGTAAAGACCAAAATATGTTGAAGTTGGACTCGTAACAATTGCCATCAGCATTGTAAGGAGCTACAAAAGAATTGTTGGTTTTCGTTAATTAATTACATGGAAGTTAAAAATAGTTTAAAATATCTGAATCTTCATAATTTGAAGGAATATAGCAGAAAAACTAACATTTGTTTTTTTTTGTTTCATAATAAATTAAATACTTACAGCAAATTAGACCAACACAAGGAGTGTAGCCATTATCACTTGGACCTTTCATCTTGATTTGATAATCAAGTTGGGAATCCACATCCCTTAGAGATGGAGAAGCATGAGTACGGGGATGAGAATGATACCAGCCTACCAAAATCATTCTTTTCCATTCCATAGCTCGTGCAATTTCTGCTTCTACTGCAGCTGCTGCAGATTTATCCTTGCCAGCATATCGACATGGAAAAGCTCCCAATATCGAAAGAGCTGTAAAATTATTTGAAATTATATTTTGCTATTCTTCAAAATTTATACTTATTTCTTGAGATGCATAAATTATCCTAATTTTGATCATCTAAAAGATGAAAATTTGTTCTCAAAATAGCACGAAAGCTACAAAAATTCGGGATTACACTCCCGTCAGAAAGTTTGGGTATATTGATATTTTTCAAAAATTTCAAACGAATGTGATATCTTAAATAAAACTTCTTAATAATTTTTAACGATATTTCCTTAAAACGTATTTAAATCTGCGTCGAATTTAAATCTATTTGAATTGTTTTCGATCACTCTGTAAGAAAATATCTGTAAAAAACAAAGTTTTTTGCCAATTTCTTAAATTACCAATATCTCCGAAATTATTTCACATGTTTTAAGTTTCTAGGGCTTATTTTAAAGAGGAAATCCTGCACTTTGCATTGGAATCATCTACAGTTTTGTTGGTGCACTTTAAAGGGATGTGATACGTTATGATGTCACGAATTACCGACGGGGTATAAAAAAATTCGGCAATCCTATTTTAAAACAAACAAATATATCAAGTTGAAACTTACGAGAATGATAGGAAATATGAATGGGCACATCTGTTATGTCATTTTTTCAAAATTTTGAAAAAAAAATTTTCCAAAATAATTTTTTTCAAAAAAAAAAAAATGACACATAACAGATGTGCCCTATCATATTTTCTATAATTCTCTTAATCTTAAACTTGATATTTCTGTTTGAAAATAGGATTGCCGAATATTTTTTATACCCTGTCGGTAATTCGTGACATCATAACGTATCACACGCCCTTAATAGATTTGGAAAAGGGTTAAACGTGACAAAAAATAATCTGAAAATTAAAAAGAACGGTTTATTATTAAAAATTATTTTTAAAAATCAAAGCCTTATGATTTGATAATAAATTATGGAAAAATTATAGAATCTCCAGTTATTAAATTTTATTACCGTTTATTACGACAGTAACCGTTCTTCAAAATTTTCAGGTTATTTTTTGTCACGTTTAACCCTTTACCAAATCTATACAAGTGCACCAACAAATCTATAGATGATTTCAGTAGAAAGTGCAGGTATTCCCTTTTAAAATAAGCCCTAGAAACTTAAAAAATGTGAAATAATTTTGGAGATATTGGTAATTTAAGAAACTGGAAAAAACCTTGTTTTTTATAGATATTTTGTTGCAGAGTGATCGAAAACAATTCAAATAGGGGACATTCGACGCAGATTTAAATACGTTTTAAGGAAATATCATTAAAAATGGTTAAAAAGTTGTATTTAAGATATCACATTCGTTTGAAATTTTTGAAAAATATCAATGTACAGAAACTTTCTGGCGGAAGTGTAAATAAACCAAAGAAGAAGTGATTCTACCAATTCTGTAAAAAAATATTATAAAAATGGTGCATTTTTCGATTTTTGAATAACTTACGAAATACTTAGCATTTTTAAATGTTCTTGGTCTCATTTTAAAGATAAATCTCCATAGAATTTCATGAATGTATGAATATCTGAGGAATTTCACATTACATTCAAAATTTTAGAAAAAAATAAAAAAATGCATTATTTTTGCAGTATTTTCTTGCAGAATCGACAAAATCATTTCACCTTGGAGCTTGGACTTATTCAATGCAGAATTTTGTTAGCTTTTAGAGAAATTTTAAGAAAAACATTTTATTTCATAAATTATCAATTAGGAGAACTTCAGGGATTACAGTCAGACTCCTATTTCCCTTTTTTCCTTATTTTTCTCAAGATGCTCTAAAATCCCTATTTTTAAGAATTTTCTCAAGATCCTCTAAAATTCCTATTTTTTAGAATTTCCTCCCTTCTTCCCCTTTTTTTATTCAAAGTTCTGATTATTTTTTCAAGAATTATAATAAATAGAAATTTTTGACTTTCAAAATTGCGTGCCACAATATTAAAACCATAGAGATTCAGAGTCTTCTAGAATCTTCTAGAGACTTCAAAACATTTTCCAAATTTTTTTAAACTTTCTAAAATATTCTAAATTGACTCTAAATCTTCTGGAATTTTTCAATATCTTCCAAAATTTTCCATAATCAAATCTTCTAAACACTTTCATAACCGTCTAATATTTTCTAGGTTTTCTAGAATCTTTTTTCTGGGATCTTCTGGGTTTTCTAGAATCTTTTTTACAATATTTTTTTATGGGTTATTGTATAATCTTATAAAATTTTAAAGAATCTCCAAAAATTCTTTAATATTTCAAAAAATATTCTAGACTGTCCTAGAATCTTCCAGAAATCTCCAGAATATTCTGAACACCAGAATTCTGCAGAATTTTTTAGAACCCTCTAAAATCTGCAGTCTCCCATAATCCTTAAGAATCTTCTAGACTCTTTTCAAAATCTTCCTAAAATTCTCTAGACTTTTCGAAAAAAAAAGTCTGGAAGAAACTGGAAAATATTGAAAGTTTAGGGCAGAATTACAAATGTTTTTGAGGATTATAAAAAATTCTGAAACAGTTTACAATATTTTCAAAAATCAAATTAGGTTTTAGGGTATTTTTTAAGATTTTAGAACTCTGAAAAAGTCTGTATATCTCTGTAAGTTTTAAAAAATTCTGGGAATTTTTAGAAGGTTCTAGACAATGCTGGAGGGGTTTAGAAGATTATAGAAGAATTCGGAAATCTCTGAAAGATTCTAAGATACAATAAAAATCTTGAAGATTCTAGAAGATTTTAAGGGATTCTAGGAGATTTAAAGAATCTACGAGTACATGGAAATTTAAAATATTCTAGAAAATTCTAGAAGATTATCAACAAAAAAAATCCAAAAGATTTCATGAAGATTTGCTCAAAGATTCTGAAAGTCTATTTTGTAGAGTATTTTATTAGATTCTAGGCGGGATGTAAGACTTTTGAGGATTTTTCAAGATTCTGGAGAATTTTAGCATTTACTCATTTCGGGAATTTAATGTGAGAATTTAAAAATTCAGCATTTACTCATTTCGAGAACTTTTGTTAGACCCCCTTTTTTGGATTTATAAAGGAACATTTTATTATATTTGTCCAAATTTGGTGGATTCTTGGATTTTTTCCAAGAATTTTACATATTAACTTGATTATTGGACGTTAAATAGGATTTTAAATTTGATTTTTATCTAATTTAAATTTCTTAAATTTTGATTTGATAATTTAAAAATTTGCTAATTTTTATAATTCAGAAATCTAAAATCTTTTCAGCAATTTCAGCAGCTGAAAATTTTTGTGTCGTTAAGTTTTAGTCGGCCAATTTTTTGTTCAGAAATATTTGCTGTCGGAATTTCTCTCTTTCGTTAACTTCAACTTGTCATTAAAATTATTTCTCGGGAATATTATAGAGCCTCTAATAATATTTTTATGATTTAATTGATGGTCCAGTTGCAGTCAACGTAATTTTATTTGTTAATGAAATTTGAACTTTCTTATAAAAATGTTGTATTTATTAACTTTTATTGGCTTCCTTGGTATTTTTAAAAAAAACTTTTCCTTTTTTTTCGAAGAAGAAATCTCCTATTTTCCCTAAATTTGGACCACTGAACCGCTGCGATCCCTACAACATTTTCTTACAGCACGAGAAAAAACTAAGGATAAAATTTGTTGCAGCTAATTTTTCAGAGGGATACATTTTTATTCAGACAACTTCTCGTCTTTCAAAATACATGTGTTGTCATGGAAAAACAAAACAAAATTTAAATAATATTTGAGGAGTAAGCGGCCAAAAGTGAATAAGTCTATTTTTCATGTTCTTGAGATAATTGGAAAAATGCTGTATCTTTAAAACGAATAGTAACATCTAAATTCTAATTTCAGCATTAAAATTAGTTGGCGTCCACAATAAATATCAGATAGAGAAAAAATATTTAGCTAGTCCCGTACTGAAGTAATTAACAAAATTAAAATGGACATTCACTTTTGACCGCTTATGAATCGACTTTTAAAGTTTTGAACGAGAAAACAAAAAAATGACAAGTATTTCGTATACATATGACTTCTGTATATCATATTTAAGCCCCTCAAATGATTCTTTTGTTTCAAAATCTTCATTTCTGTAACTTCATTATATTATAAAATATTGTCAAAACGTGGTATTTTTTTTGTAAATCGTGAAATTTTTTGCATATTTTAAAGAAACAGTTAATAAAGTTCCTAAATTGTAATCAATTTTTATAATAAAAAAAAAAATTTTGGACTTATGAAGTGTTGGTGAAGTACAATGTTTTAAAAGTTTAAAATTTACAAATTCTTGATCTAAAAAATTTTTTTCCTAAATATAACAGTGACAGACAAATTCCTAAGGTCCTAAATATATAAAATCTATGCATATCTCAATTTAAAAAAAAATGGATTTAATCACTTTTAGCCGCTTACTCCTCATTTGAGTAAAATTTATCCTGTGAAATTAATTTTTTTTGTAGATAATTTTTATCCCAGAATCCAGGTAAACTTTATCCTTTAGTTTTTCCGTGAGAATCGACAAAATCATTTAACTTTAAGCTTATTTATTGCAGATTTTTTGTAGCTTTACAGCTATTTTACGGAAAAAATTTCTTCTCGTATATTATCAATTCGGAGAACTTATTGTACGAAAAACAGGTGGTATAAGTCTAAATTGCCTTTAAATATTTAAAAATGAATTGTTTTTTCTTACTATGGGCATTGATGTCCCAGTGACCTCCCAAGTAACCACAGACTTCTTTGTCTGTTAAGTGGCAGTGCAGATCAACAAGAAGTGCTGCGGTTGTGGAAATTGTGACCAAAAAAGGTTGAATTTTTCCTAAGGTACTGAAGGACGTCAGTTCCACCATCGTGCTCATATCCCTGGAACGGATCGACGACCACTTCGTGAAGCTCGTTTGCGAACGTGAACCTACGAACGTGTCCCTAAGACGCATTCGTTGCTTTCTACATTTTTGTCATGTCAGGCAATGTGTAAAGGGATATTTCATTTTTTTCAGGATATATAGAACACTTCATTAGTTTTTGGTTCTCAAAATGTTTTTAATATTTGAAGTTACAAGGTTCAAACTTTTAATTATAAATTCAACATGAAAATAAATTATTGTTCTCCAGATAAATAATTTTAATCTTCCCTCAAAAAAAATCTATTGATAGTAAAATTGTAGGCTACTCTGATTTCAATATTTCTTATGAGGGTCCTAATTGATATTATTATTTATTTCATAATAAGTGAAAGTAAGTATTGGGTGTAATAAAAAATAAATAAATAAGTGCACAAAAATGATAGGAACTAGGTGAAAGGGGTGGAAAGAGTAGGGGAGGGATTTGTACGAATTTAAGTGAGAAAAATGTGTAGTATTCTAAAATAAGTGCTTTTGAGGATCTGGAAGTTCAAATAAACAAAAGTATTTGATTTAATTTTTAACTCAAATTAGTAGTTAGAATTTAAAAAAATATTTTATTCATTTGAACGTTCGAAAGTTCAGATACATGTCTAAATAATATATATCATGCAGTTTTTCAAATGAGAAAAATTATTTATTCTACTTACATTGCATGACTCCGAATTCCGAGATTCGCGTGTTTTACCGGTACCCGGACTACAGGGGGAGGGGGAAAGGTGTGTATTGGTTGAAATTTTTCGTGATTTTCTTCTAATGTTTCGTTGCTAATATCCATTGCTTCTTTTTCCATTTTCATAACTATAATAAATTATTGTGCATTTCAATTATAATGTTTTTGTTTTTATTTGGTAAATAGACCTGGAAAATAGATTAAGTTGTTAAAAACAATTAAAATTAAATATTACAAAACAAACTGTGTACTAAAATGTAGTATTACTAAAAAATATAATAAAAATGTAAAGACAAAAAGAAGTAATATCTCATATCATTAGAAAGATAGATTTTTTAATAACATAAGGCATAACATTCAATTTTGTGTTACAATACAGTTACAAAAGGATAAGCAAAAGTATTTTTTTTAGTAAAACTAATTTTACTCTTCACAGAATATTAGTTAACAGTAATAAATGCAAATATAATTTGCAGAATCAAAAAGATAACAATGTTATACTTTTTGGAGTAACGTATAAAACGAAACTAATTTTAAATTCAGTGGATTATTTAAAATTGAAAGTACGCATATACAAATTTATTTATTACTATGCACATAATTAATTAGCATTTAACAAAAATATGAATAAAATAAAAATAGAAAATGAATGCAGAATATAAATAAAGCGACATGCTGCTCAAAATCATGTAAATAGTATCAATTTATCGACATACTTTTCGCACCAATATTATCTTATTCAAAAATGTGTCAATTTGACAGTTCTGTGCTCTAAAATCTACATATTGAGAAATTGAAAAATGTTTATGAAGCTGCAAGCATTTTCGCTGACAAGTTAAATATAACAATGTAGAAAATCGGTTCTATATTACGAAGATTACTTACGTACTTACGAAATGGTGCCAATTTTCAAATTATTTTCTTTTTTAAGCGGCACTATAGTGTCAATTTTGACGCTAAACAACACGCTTCCATTGATTTTCAATTATTTTTTTAATCTCGCAATAAAACATAATTGTCATAGAAAATGTACATTTTTGGCGGAGGGAAACATTCGTCTGAAAATTAAGTCAGCGATTATACTGACTTCTGTTGACCTTTTTTATGACTAAGGTTCAACGCGGCAAATTTAAAATACAGCTACTTGTTATTGAGAATTCTTGTAAAATTATAAAAATTATTATTTTAAATTGATTTTTTGAAAATTTGTTTTTGACCTTATTTCTTATCAATTTTAATTGAAAAAAGTGTGGTCAATTGTTAAAAATTGTTATAAACTGTAAAAAACAGAAGTACTACAATATTCTATTAATATTTATGATAATTATTATAACATATGTGTAACATTATTGTTACATATATGTACATATACACACATATATGTTACATATATGTACACACACATACATATATGTACTTTACGTTACTATCGAAACATTAATTTCATGTTCTGGATTGTAAAAACCATCAATAAGAAATTTCAGCAGTGTATTTTCATTACATATTATTATATTGCAGAATAAATTCTTTAAAATTCATGATTGTAAAATCTGTTTTATAGCAGATTTTCGCATTTACAAGAAATTAAGTAAATTCAAAAATCTGTACCTACTCTCTTATTTTATGCAGCGCAATATTCATAAATATGGTTGTATTTATGTTAAAGGCTGCCTATTTTATCATAAGAAGTAGAAAAGGGCATTTATCAATTACTGATTGTTATTAAATGGCTCTGAAAAGATTCTAAAGAATGAATTTCCAATTTATGGTAATTAATTTGAAAGGACGATCATAAATGCTTCTTGGAGACAGCTTTCATGGAAGTTTTTAAAGCAGGATTTGGACGGATACGAATACCATTCATGATTTTGGATCAAATTTTAGGATGCTTGAGTTATTGTAAGTATTAAAGAATAAAAAAGTCATTCAGAGTTTCTGTCTAAAAACAGTAAATTCAATTGAGTATAGGTATGTGTGAAATTTTAGTCTATAAATAATGATTTATTAAGAATCCAATCGGATAGAAACTTAGCCAAGTACTTTCGTACTTTTGGAGTAGCTTGTATTTTTTCTATTGAACTATAAGCCAATATTATTGATCATACTAATTATTAAAAGGTGGAAATTTTTACGGTTTAAGCATGTATGAATAATTGAATATAAATATGCATTGCATGTATGAATAATTGCATTTTGTGGCCCCAGAACCAAAGGTTCCATTTAGTTTTTGACAACTTTTCAGGAGATGCATTTTAAAATTGCATAGCACGTTCATAAAGAAATTAACCGATCTCGAAAAACAACTTTTTAAATCTGTTTTCGAATAGAATAATTAGAGCATTTATGAAAGATTTATGTCTTAAAACCTTCCGAGTGTTCCATAATAAATTATGGATTTTCAAGATGAAACTTTTCAGCTCAAAATTATAACAAATAATGAAGATATGGAATTTTTGAGCTCTGTACTGTCATTCTCAAATAAGGTATACTTCAATTTTTTATAAATAAAAAGTGGTTTAAACATAGTTAAAAGCACTT
The DNA here is from genome assembly GCA_037177015.1 of Euceroptres primus. NCBI lineage: Eukaryota > Metazoa > Arthropoda > Insecta > Hymenoptera > Figitidae > Euceroptres > Euceroptres primus. Next base: position 27,785 of record JBAGKK010518739.1, read on the forward strand.
CGAATTACAAGTTTTTAATGTTTAAGAAACTATACCGAAATTTTTATTAATTTGACTTGTGCAGAATTACTCAAATTATTTATTGATATTAAGGGACTATACCACTGTGTAATTTTTTTTCCTGAACTTTTAAAATTCAATATTTCGAAAAGTTATCAACGGATTTAGGTTTTCTTTTTCTTTTTTTGTTGGGGAAAGTAATTTCTACAAGTTTTGTATGAAAAATTTTTTTAATAAAATCAAATTTGTTGACATAGTTAACAAACAAAATTTTCTGTTTTTGTGGACTGCGGCAGAGCTACAGGTCACTGTAATCGTCTGAAACAAAAAGTCGAACAAGATTAATAAACACGAATAGACTGGATTTCAACGTACTTGGGGATTTTTTTGACAAAATTGCGGCCTTTTTTGTTTTTTTGCATTTTTTTCAATTTTCAATCATTTTTTTCTCCGGAAGTTATGAAAAAAATCCCCGTGTACATCGAGAGATAATCTATCTAAAAATACACTCAAAAAATTTGAACCAAATCGGATGAGTGGTTTTCGAGAAACCTCTGCCTCAGTGGCAAAAAGCACAAAATTTGGTTCATTAACTATGTCAACCATTTTGATTTTTTTAAAGAATTTTTCATACAAAACTAGTAAAAATTACTTTTCTCAACAAAACAAGAAAAAGAAAACCTAAATCAGTTGATAACTTTTCGAAATATTGAATCTCAAAAATTCTAAAAAAAAATTCACTATGGTGTAGAGCCATAAAATCTCAATTTCGGCAAAAAAGTTAGATAGAACCCTTTGGTTCTAGGGCCATGATTTGTCTAGAGATCCTTTTTTAATAATTGTATGTTCCGCATTTTTTTCCAAAGATAATGTAGAACGATTAAAGAAAATGTTGTTTAAATTGAATAGATCTTTGAATATGTAGTATATTTTTCTAAATGTAGACACTTTATGGGTCGTTGTCAGAAACTTGTGAAATTTGCTCTATCGATTTTTTGAAAAAAATTCTTCTTAGAACTAGCTAAAGTATTTTTTTCCATTAATTGTGATCCAAAATAAAACGAAAAAATTAATTTAATAGATCAAGAATCATTTTTCTAGTGAAGATAAATAATTTACATGTCAGGAAGGTTACCAAGTGCACATTCAATAAACGCAGAAAAATAAATTTCAAATTATTTTTAAAATATTTAGAGTGGAGATAAAAAAATTTAAAAATATTGTAAAAATGTCTTTTTTCGCCCTTTATTTGACTGTGGCTCCAGATTTTTGATTATATTTTTATTTAATTAACACTTTTTAAAAATGGGTTACCGAGTGGACACTGTTATAAATCGCACGGTACATAATTTGCAGGAATTTTTTGAAGTTGCGAACAACAAACATGTTTCTGCTTATACGAGCATTTGCGTATAACTAGAAGTAATGAGTTTTTGATTTTTTTAGATTTTTTAAAGTGATTTTTTCCGAGTTTTAATCTAAAATATGAGAGTTACCAAGTGAACATGAAACTTCAGGGACAAACTTCTAAACATTTATAGACATCTTCAAATCTAAAATATTTATCCCTATGCATAATTTTTAGATTCGTTAACTTTATACAAATGACTCGTATGAGTATGAATCATTTATAAAATTTTGCTGTCATTATTTCGCAATTTCAGTTTTTGAAAAATTCAAAATTTAGCCATCATTTTTGAAAATCAAAAATATTTTTGATTTTTTTTTGTTTAACCTTTTTTTTCTTTTAACTAAAAATAAAGCTTGATATGCTTACTTTCAAATCAAGATGCCTTTTTTGTTGTTTTTGAAAAATTGAATCTTAAGCAATCTGATAAATTCAATAATTTTTCCTATGCGCGAAAAAAATTCGGAAAATTTTTCGCATGTACAGTTTTTGATGAAAAACAATATTCTAAAAACGGAAATTAAAAAAAAAAATTTTTGCTGATTTTAGAATTTTTTTGAAAATTTTCAAAAATGCGCAATTAATGAAATTAAAAAAGTTTCATTTTTGAAAATCTTCAAAAAATTCTAAAATCAACAAAAAATTTTGTTTTGAATTTCCGTTTTAGAATATTGTTTCTTATCAAAAACTGTACACGCAAAAAATTTTCCGAATTTTTTTCGCGCATAGGAAAAATTTTTTGAATTTACCAGGATACTTAAAATTCACTTTTTCAAAACCAACAGAAAACGACCTTTTGCTATTCAAAGATCTGAAAGTAAGCATTTCAAGTTTTATTTTTAGTTAAAAAAAAAAAAAGAAAAAAAGGGTCGAACTTAAAAAAAAATCAAAAATATTTTTGATTTTAAAAAATGCTGGCTGAATTTTGAATTTTTCAAAACTTTTTTTTATTTTATTCGAAAGATTGGGGAATAATCTATCTAAAACGTGTGGGTCAAAATTTTTTATATGCTATACACAAAAAGATATTTATATCCGAAATAGAGGCTCTTTGCGCAAAGTACAAAAATTTCACCCCCTCTACCTCGATAAGCTGATCATCTTTTTTTTTGAAGTTCCTTCTAATAGGACTAAACTTTTTGTAAATTTGAGCGCGATCGGAGAAATTCATTTTTTGGAATAAGTACACTTGAGAAATAATGCCCCATATATATTATGTTTAACTACACTATACACTTGTTACATTCATATGTAATAATGCATAGATAGATACAACATGGAGAAAAATAGGTCCTTTAAATTTAGAGAAATTGGGATAGAATACGTTTTTCTGCAATTTTCACTGAAAATCTGTAAATTCAACATTTGATTGTTTTTCTGTTAATTGACTGCCATTATTTCAATTTCCCAAGGAATTTTGAACTTTCTCGTAACGCTCACTTAACCTGGAACTATTTTCTTAGATGAAGCAAGTAACTCGACCATATAATTTCGGATCTGAATATCTTCTTGAACAAAGAATAATAGTGCCTTATGCTTGATAAACCAAACATTTTCGAACGTAATTTGAATTTTCGAATTGACCGCCAAATTCCCTCCCATTCCAGGTCATTGTTGACGCTCAAATTGACGCTCTTTCAGCTCAGTACTCCCCTATGTTCATCCAGCCATCTCCATGGAAACGACCAATCATCTTCCCCCGCTGTCGATGTCGAGTCCCCTTTTCTGACTCAGACGCACCAGTTCGACTCCGACAGTCCTTCGAAGAGCTTCGTGTTTTGCCTATTTATTATCCCTTTTTGTGTCAGTTTCCCGGGGAAAATTCGGACTTGAAAGAAAGAGCGAGTGCCCGCGGGCTCTCGTCACCTGCAGCCAATTCCCTTTTTTTGGGTTGTTAAGTTTTGCCAGGGGGCTTGACCTATTCGATAATGAGGGACATGGCGGGCAAAATTGCCGAATTGAAATTCGAGGCACCCCTGGCACGTTTTGAAGAAGAGGATACAGCCAGTATCAAGAACATGAACCTGCTGACAGGTGCGAAATACACACATGTTACTTTACTCTTCCTTTTTATAGTCTTACTCCAATACTCGGCTTGTTTGAAACTGTGTCACGGCTTCGGTCATTCCATAATCGGATACGGTCGAGCTGGAAAACATACATAATTTACAGATTCCAGAGTTGATCTCCTCCCCGATTACGCAAATTTACAGATGACTTCTGATGGTTTTTCTCAAATAGTTACATTGTTTGGATTTAAGTTAGAAATGCTGATTGACTTTTGTAAACAATCCTGAATCATGGTACATAGTTCAGAAGGCATTAAATTTTACTGCACATTACGTTTCTGGTATTTGTTATTACTAACGTATGCAATTCGCTATATTACATTACTGTAAACAGCACAAATTATGAAGTATAAGCACTGTTAAAAAAAACATCAATTACTTTACTTGAAGTTTTATTCAGTTACCGTAACTGAATGAATTTTCGACTAAAATGCATGAATTTTCGACTAAAATGAATGAATTTTCAACTAAAATGAATGAATTTTCAACTAAAATGAATGAATTTTCATTTCAACCAAAATGAATAAATTTTCAACCAAAATGAATGAATTTTTAATCAAAATGAATGCATTTTTAACCAAAATGAATGAATTTTCAACCAAAATGAATGAATTTTCTACCAAAATGAATGAATGTTCAACCAAAATGAATGAATTTTCAACCAAAATGAATGAATTTTCAACTAACGTAAATAAATTTTCAACCAAAGTAAATGACATTTCAACTACAGTGAATGAAAAGTTGTTGAAATTTCAAGAATTTTCTAACAGTGTATAGGTAAAAATAAAAAAGTCGACGAAAATGTGTCCCGAGAAAATTACGCTCTTAGCCTTAAAAATATCTTGTTTTAAATATAAGAATTTTTTAGCACGCGAGCCATTCTACAATGTCCTATGCTTACATTTATCTATGTGTTGCTAAAATACACGTAAAATCTTTTAAATATCTGAAAATGTCATCGTGTCCTTTGTCCCTGATTATATTTATAAGTAATCGAAAGCATTTTAGCAGTCTTTTAAAGTAAAATTGGATGCTTTTCTGGGATACACCTTTTCTCTATTACTCCTAAAAATAAAAAAAGAAGTTGATAATTGTTTGATTAATTGAAGACATGAGAATGACAACTCGGTAAAGACCATTTGAAGTTGGCCCCTAAATTAGGTTATTTTAACAATTACTTGGG
>JBAGKK010518740.1:0-13408 GCA_037177015.1 Euceroptres primus
TTTAATCAAATTTGAAATATTTTTTTCAACAAAAATTATTAGGTGAATATTGACGATTTTTTTATTTTCACCCATAAAGTTTAGGACTAAAAATTTTGACTTCATCACAGTGAGAAAAGTATTTGGTTGAACCAATTAAATTTTGGTTGGTTCAACTAAAGAATTTGTTTGTTATACGGAGAGCTAAAATGACGGTTGACCCAACCAAAATGTTTAGTTAATTTAACCAAAATAAACAATTTGGTATATTCAACCAAAGATTTGATTAAACCAACAAAAAATTTGGTTGATTCAACCAAAATGTGATTGGTTCAACCAGAATTTGGTTGGTTCAATCAATATTTTTGTTTAAATCAACTAAACGATTTTGTTGAATCTAAAAAAAAAATTTCTGAGTGCATATCCTTTGGTTATTTTTCTTTAAAATGAGCATATAGAAACTCAAAAATGTTGAATAATTTATTAATTAGAAGTATTGGTTTTAAAAATTGCGAATGTCCTAATTCCTGATCAAGTCAGTTTATTGGTAAATGCCATAAATATATAACGAAATGAATAATTTCAGTTGCTAGAAACTTTAAAAAAGATTCGTTATTACCAAATGATGTACAAAAAACATAATATTCTTATAATTAAAGTTTTTATTGAGTCCGATTAGGAATTGGGCTACATGCTTACATAGACTGTATTAATTCCTGATAATCAATATTTTTTTACAAAATTGACCTAAAAAATGTTGTAACTATGTTTTTTTTCAAAATTTAAACCTTTTGAAAGAGATGCACTAAGAAAAAAGTTTTATTGATTCAACAAAATCGTTTAGTTCATTTAAACAAAAAATGTTGGCTGACCCAACCAAATTTCGGTTGAATCAACCAAATGTTTTATTGATTCAACCAAATATTTAGTTGAATATACCAAATTATTTATTTTTGGTTAAATCAACCAAATCTTTTGGATAAATCAACCGAAACTTTTGGTTGAGCCAACCAAAATTTTAATTGCGCATATAACAAGCATATTCTTTAGGTAAACTAACCAAAATTTAATTAGCTCAACCAAATATTTTTCTGAGTGCACAAACATTATTTCCTCTAGTATGGTGACTTTATACCCAAAAAATTCACAAATAAGTGATGATCTCTCCTGGTGAGGAGAGATGATCCTCCCCTTATGAGGAAACCTTGCCAGAAGCCTTTGCATTCACCGATTCACTTCTAAATATTTTTTTGTGATATTAACGTAAGAAATAAACGACCAGAAGAAGAACACAAATAAAGAATAAGTTATTCAATATTTATAAAAAACTACTTATGCCAATTTCCATTAATTTTTTGGAATATAAGCTGTAAAAGGTCAAAATGATCAGGTATTGGATTAATTGATTAACATTGGATTAATTCTTATTTTAAAAAATATTTCGAATTTGATTAAAGCGCGTTTTTTCGGTTAGTAAGCAAATAGAAGTTCGAATTTATTTCTAGTGTTTTTCAACCAACGTGATATTTTCCCATTTCCAGTAGTTAAAAGATATAAATTGACTAAAAAACGTATTAAATATTTATATATAAATTTATTTATTTTATTTACCATTATCGATGGTATCGCAGTTACATTGAATAGTAAATACAGTACCGGTCACGAGTATCAGACCGCTTCACTCGCATCTCATCGGAAAAGAATTTTTGTCTTTTACATTTAATAACTTGAGAACGAAACGCGACTGCAACTTTTGGTAAAAAGCATTGAAAAGATAAAGAAATTTCGCGTCAAAAGAATCATATGTGAATAACTTTGGAATATTCTTAGTCAAGATAGAATTTAAGAAAACTAAAAGGAAATAATGGGCTAGGTGACAAATTTTCGACCCTTTTTTCAATTCCTGGAAAAAAGTAGAAAAGATCTAGGAGAATTTCGAAAAAAATTCATAGCGATACTTTAAAGTATAAGCTTCAAAATGAAACCTAGAAACTCCAAATATCTTTACTAATCAACTAGTAATAAATACAAATGTGCGATCATATTTTTATTTTCACGAGACTCCATGAACGTGTAGTGAATGTGAGCAAAGGCTTGATCGTCGCATGTTTAGAACTTGAAGCAGGACCGTCTTGTACATAAAAGAACTTTAGGAACAAGGGACACCTCTTTTATTTCTCGCTATGACTTCAAAATTTAATTAAACTACCATTAATTATTTATTAAAATAAATTATTAATTTTAATTGTAATTTAATGATATTTTAAAGTCATAGAGAGAAATAAAACAAGTGCCTCTTGTTCCAAAAGTTTTTGTGTACAAGACGGTCCTGCTTCAAGTTCTAAACATGCGACGAACAAGCCTTTGCTCGCATTCACTACATGTTCATGGAGTCTCGCGAAAATAAAAATATGATGGCACATTTTTATTTATTACTAGATGATTAGTAAAGATATTTGGAGTTTCTAGATTTCACTTTGAAGCTTATACTCTATAGTACCGCTATGAATTTTTTCAAAATTCTCTTAAATCTTTTCTACATTTTTCCAGGAATTGAAAAAAGGGTCAAAAATTTGTCACCTAGCACATTATTTCCTTCTAGTTTTCTTAAATTCTATTTTGACTAAGAATACTCCAAAGTTATTTACATATGGCTTTTTCGACGCGAAATTTTTTAACCTTTTCAATGCTTTTTGCCAAAAGTTACGGTCCAGTTTCCTTCCCGAGTTATTAAATGTAAAAGACAAGAATTCTTTTCCGAGGAGATGCGAGTGAAGTGGTCTGATACTCGTGACCAGTACTGTAGTATAAATTTTCCTTAAAGAATATTTTTCTATTTTCGCTAACCTATTTGAATATCATTATTCTTATTATTTTCCATATAAAACAATTAATTTCATTCAATATAGTATAAATAGTCGCAGTAAATTAATTAAAAGGAATTCTTTTAAAGGCTACTTCACTAATGTAAATTTCTTTAAGCTGCGTGTTTGTAGGAACGAATTAATTGTTATGGATAATATTTTCACGTAAATCTCACTTTATAAAAAGTGCTCAATTACGGATTTGATTTACATTTTTCACACTTTTTATCATAAGTTGCCAAATTTACGCCAAAGATCAATCTGTTTAATGGTTAAAATATGGAAAACTACTATTTTCATTTTTAAAAAACCGACAGAATGTCTCTGGACACGATGATCAACGTTGAAAATCAAATCTTGGGACACATGAAAAGGTATTCACATCTTGAAATTGAAATTAGTCAAACGATTATCAACTTATTTTTTCATCTGTAGGACTAATAGAGAAAAGATGTACCCCAAAAAGCACACAAGTTTGCTTATTTGAATGACTGCATAAAAGCTTTCAAATACTTGGAAATGTAATCAAAAACTTTTTTTAAAGATATTTTAAAAGATTTACGTGTAATTTAGTAATTGGTTAAGGTTTTCTCAACTCGATAAGACCTTTCCTTTTCGTACTTTATTGTGATGTAAAAATGCAAAAGAAATGTAAAATGCTCTCGAGCGCATGTAGACATTTGTAGTAATATGTTGTTGCCAGAAGCGAAAATTTTCTCTCTTTCCTTGATATTTCATTTAACTTCCCTCTTTCTCTCTCTTTTCTGTAATTTTCTTTATTTCGAAGTACACCACCTGAATCCTTTTTAAAATCCTTCTTTAAGTTGTTTTACAGCTTTTCCTATAAATCGGTTAAGATCTCCTTTTTCACAGATATTTTTAAATTCTTTTTAAAATCTTTTTAAATTCTTTTTAAATTCTTTTTATAATCTTTTTAACATCTTCCTAACATTCTTTTAATGGCAGAACTTTTGATCTTATTGTCCTTCGGACTCTAAAGAAACTTGAGCTCGACTATGATTCTCTTCTTTTTTACGAGAATGTTCATTTCCTCTCCGTTAATTTTTGCATTCGTTTTCTTTTTGTTACTTTCCTATCGCCACAAATTACAGCAATTACTCTGGGCAAGGTATTTTTCTAGAAAAGTGAGTCTTTGCTTTTTGCTGCACAGCCTGATTTCTAATTGTAAACAACTTTCAGTTTTACATTTGGTTAAGCACTAATTTCAACATTTTCGATACAATTTAAGATACAGTAGAAATTCTGTTCTAAGCTTAGAGAGGTTCAAGAAACTTGCGAGCAATAAAAGTTTGGTTTGCGGCTTAGACCAAGAATGTCTTACGTCGGATACCAGTGGAACATGAAAATAGTTATGTAACTTGCGATTAATATTAGTGGTTTCTGAAATTTCCATTGCACAACATATGTTTGTTTTCTGAAAATAATGGATATTTTTAAATGTTCTCGAAGTCATTTTAAGAAAAAGTTTTGACATAATAAGTGCAATTTATTGTTGAAATTGTACAAAACTTTCCCTTTAAGGTGCAGCAGCTAAATATGGAGCACAAAAGAACGAAAATATTGGAAAATGAACTATCTGCTGGAATAAAATATTAAAAATCACTTCCGATATTTCTAGTCGAGTTTTAAATAGGTAAAGGTTATTTTAATCAAAGGCAATTGTTTAAGCTCTGTTAATTTTGATAATACGAAGCCTAAAACACTTTATTTCAATTATTTATTGCAAAATAAGTTTAAATTACAATGTTCTTTAAAAATATTAATAATTTCCAAAATGTTTAACATTTTCTAAAGCTCTTACGTTTATTTCAAAGTTAAAACTTCATAAACTAGTGATTGTTTATATAAAATATCGTAAAACAAAGAATTGTAATTTTCAGAGAAAATGAACAAATTTTTTAAATTTCTGAATTTTCACACTAAATCCAAATGTATTATTACGTCACAAACAATTGACAGTTGCATAACCACTACATAGGTATCTTTATGTAGTAGTAATATAGTTTTCAATTGTTTCTAACGTTATGATCCAATTTCGAATAAAAAATGATACTTTTGGATTTAATACGTTCAAAAGATTTAGTTTTCAAGTTTAGTTTCCTGCACCTTCAAGAGAAAAACTTTCACAATATTGTTAATTATTTCAGAAATTATTAATGTTATTAGAAAAATTGAAATTTGAAAATTTCTTGCAATATCTTCTTATAAAATTGACTAAATCACTTCATCTTGGACCACATGATTTTAAATCTCATTAAATTTACAGAAAAGTATATATTCTGAAAATTATAGCAACATACATTAAATATGATTAAAGTGTGATTTGATATTATTCGGATTATTCTGCTGTTAACCAAAAATAACCCTACTTATTGAAATTCAAGTACTAATTGTTTCTTTTAGAGGTCAAAATTCTAAATGTTCATTCACTAAACCACTTCTTTCAATGACTGAATGAAATCGTTCATTCACTGCCTCAACGTCGTTCTTAATTTCTCTTTAAAAAGATTTATTTAAACTTTCAGATATTTTATTTCGTTAACTTAAAGTATATTCTATCGAATAGTAACATATTATCCGAACTTTTATCTTTTTATTGTTTATTTTAAGGAAAAAATAGTTGCCATTTATCTTAAGGATGTTCGCCCCTTATCGTACCTCAAATTTTTAAAATAGATTTATGAAATCGAGAAAAATTACCATATTGTCAAATATAACAAATTTTAAAAGAAAATGGAAAAAATATTTGAATCAAACATTGTTTATTTAATATTAGTTATTAGAGATTTCCTTTCGTTTTAGAAAAAATCGTAATTCTAATTCAATCTTCATCATTGATAGTGTATGTTGTTCTTTAAAATATTACCTACAATTCTATTTGGATGAATTTGATTAAAAATAAGATTGCTACGTAGATAGCTAGTTAGTTACATATTAGTTAAATAATAATTTGTTTTGTCAATTTAACTGTGCTTTAATAAGAACCACCAAAATATAATTGTAGTTACCACGGTTCCGTTGGTGACCATTTTTTATAAATTTCAATATTTTAAATGTAAGACGATTAATCAATATTAATTAATATATATTTTTATTTTTCCGAAGTATTAAATGAGGTTTCTTCCAAATTTACTTATTTAATCGTGATTTCATAAAAGTCTTTTTATATGCCTGGCCTCAAAAATTGCTTGAGGTGTCAAAAAACCCTAATATTTTAAAAGACAAAATAAGCTATCAATGGTGAAGATTGGATCAAAATTACAACTTTTTTCAAAAACAAAAGAAAAAATACAAAATTTCAAATAACTAATGTTAAATAAACAATTAAAGATTCAACTATTTTTCTCTAAATGAAGTGTGACAGTACAAAATTAAATAACCAACATTTTTGTCGAAAATGGGTTTTTGTATATAAAATTCTGAAAGAATTAAAAACATGTTGTGCTAAAAGGATTTCTTCGAAATCTCATTTTTAACCCTTTTAGTGCCCATTGTACTAAATATGACACATTTACCGAATATTTTTTAAAAATAGCTTTTACAATTTTAATTAAAAAATTCTGAGAAAATTTGACAAGCATAAATGCATCCTAAAAAAGGTTTTCCAGACAGAAACTAATTTAAAAAATTTTTTATTTAGTTGCTAAAATTGAAAAATTTAATTTTCCAAAAATGTCATTTTTCAAAAGAAATTTTATATTAATTAAAATTGATATTAATTAAAGAAATTGGAATCTTGAAATTATTAAAGTTTATTGATAAAAAATCAATATTATTTTCTTTTTTTATCAGACTTTCAGTGAGAAATTGTTTGTTCAGTGCGATACCGTCAAACTAAATCTTGAATTCCTTGGAAAAGAATCATTTTGTTTTAATTAAACATTTTTTATTCTCATTCAGCATCCCGTTATCTCGAAAGCAAGTTTTTATTTTTTTTATAAACTTAAAATTGCAGGTTTTATCGAAATCCATAGCCGAACCTTGCTCGAATTTTAGGCTAGTATCACTTTGATATTGTCAATTTCTACACCTATTTCCTCGAAACTGGTTAACTTATTCTAATCAAACTTTTTTGGCCTCAATTCAGCAACATTTCAGCTTGGGAATGGAATTTTGTTTTATCTTCAAATGGTAATTTTGATTTAAAAAAATTTTTTTTCGCTCTCCTGAAAAATTCATATTTTGTTGGTTATCTAATTCTGTATTGGGGGCGATTACATAACTTTGTCACTTTTCATCACTTGTCACATAACTTGTCATTTGTCACTTTTCACTTCTCATTCACCATTTCTCATTTTTCATTTTACGTATGTCAATTTTTGTAAATACAAAATTACTTACTGTTAATGTGGGTTTTAAATGTCACCGATAACGTTAAATCTTGACGCTAAAAAGGAAGTAGTGTTTACATTCCTAGTGTTTCTGGAGGGGCTCGGTTTACTTCCTCGGTAATAACTGGCATCAAGTCAAACTTAACTGTGTAGAAAACATTTTTTATAATAAGGGTAAAGACAAAATAATAATCAATGTAAAATGAGTAAAAAAGTTCGTAAATAAATAAAAGAATTAGGATACTTTTTAAAGATATTTTGCTACTATTTGTTTCGCACACCATTTTCTGGGAATAAAGTTATGTTGGAAAAAACAGAGTAAAAAAATTTAAGACAACAGCGAAATATTGCATTATAATGGAAATATTAATAATACAATTTTACAAAAGTTCGATTTTAATTTTATAAGCACTTCTATGGAGGCTTAAGACTTAGTTTTTTGAATAAATTTTTTGTAAAATCGTGTCTACATTTAAAAAAAAAATGAAGCGTCTAGCTTCAAAAATAAGGATGTGAGACGCCTTCAAAGTTGAAGTCTGCGAAATAGCATTTCGAGAAAATCGCAGCTGAAGTTTCCGTTGAAAAAAACATTAAATTCCAGTTGAAAATTAAAAAGATATTGTTTTAAAAAACTTAGAAAGAACATAAAGATTAATGTAAGTTAGTAGTTATATTAATAAATATTAAAATAATGGTAAAATATCGGTTTTTGTTATAAATCGACAAAGTGGTCTGTTTTGAAACATCACTTATTTGATAGAGTTCTAGTCGGAAGTTATGGAGTGAAGTTCAGAATCGTATTCTTATTGTTAATAAAATTACGAACCACTAAAACCAAAAAAAAATCTAAATATTAAAAAATAAAAAAGTTATCGCACACAATTGTGAAAAAAATTCTAATCTAACCTGCAACTTTCGTAAAGTTCGATTCTCGAATTCTTCGTTTATTTTCCCCAATAAAGAGCACTTCAGTTACTTCTTTTGTAAAAGAAAAACGAGGTCTGAACAATTTTATGAATTTTAATGTGAAAATCCCGGAAAAATTAGGAGTTTGGCGAAAAAACTAACCCAACCTAACTTTCGTAAAGTACACTTTTTATTAAATTTCTTCCACTTCCTTTTTCCTCAGAGGCGTATTCGCAGAGACAGTTAATTTAGGTTAGAGTATCGTCGTACATTAAAAACCAAAAATCGTCAATTTCTATCCTCAGTTACAAAAACACGAATAACTCGGAAACTAGTATCGACAAAATGGTCTGTTTCAATATGGACGTACACATTTCTAAAATTTTAGTGAGAAATTTAGTGGGAAATCAATTTTTAAATCAACTAATTGTGAAAGTGAATTTTGTTTTAAAAATAAGATATAAATTTTCAACAGAAATACAGTCATCGACTGCACGCGTTTTTGTTAATCACAGTATCCACATTTTTTCGCTTTACATTTACAAAAATTGACATGTACAAAATGAAAACTTGGGAATGTAATCAAGGACTTTTTTTTAAAGATATTTTAAAAGATATACGTGTAATTCAGTAACATATGAATAAATTTAAGCGCAGAATATTGTAGAGTGTTTCGTGTGCTAAAAAATCTTATGTTTAAGGCTTTAGAATAGGAGTGTAATTTTCTCAGGACTTCCTCGATTTTTTTATTTTCACCCTTACGCATCAGATGTGGTATCTTCTTGAAAAAGTGTCTTTTTTCTGAATAAAACTGCATGGAAGGCTTTTCACTGGTTAAGGTTTTCTCAACTCGATAAGACCTTCCCTTTTCGTACTTTATTGTGATGTAAAAATGTAAAGGAAATGTAAAATGCTCTCGAGCGCATGTTTAGACATTTGTAATAATATGTTGTTGCCAGAAGCGAAGATTTTCTCTCTTTCCTTGAAATTTCATGTACCTTCTTTCTTTCTCTCTCTTTTCTGTAATTTTCTTAAATTCGAAGCACACCACCTGAATCCTTTTTAAAATCCTTCTTCAAGTCGTTTCACAGCTTTTCCTATAAATCTGTTAAGATCTCCTTTTTCACAGATTTTTTAAAATACTTTTTAAAATTTTTTTAAATTCTTTTTTTGCAATTTTTAAATCAAGTAATTGTGAAAGTGAGTTTCGTTTTATAAATAAGATATAAATTTTCAATAGAAATATATTGATTGATCGCACGCATTTTTGATAATCAAAGTATCCACGTTTTTATAATTTACATTTATAAAAATTGATAAGTACAAAATGAAAAGTGAGAAATGAGAAGTGACAAGTGACAAAGTTACGTAATCGCCTCCCTGCCACCCTTCAAATCGCAATTAGATTTCTGTTTCAAAATTTATTATATTTAACAATGTGATTTTTTTCTTGGATTATATAAACTATTTGAAAGATTATTAAATTTCAGTTGCGATAAGGGGTGAATATCCTTACCTGTTCATTCACCACACTTGCCCCATTTTTTAGAATAAGAGTGTAATTTTCTTAGGACACATTGTCAACGATTTTTTTATTTTCACCCGTATTCCGAATTTTTATCATCTGTACGTAGAGCAGGTGAATCCAGTGATAAAAAAAATTGAAATTCTGATAACTGTCTCGACACTGGCATTTGATTTGAAAGTGTGGAAGAAATATTTGGCAAGATTGCCTGAGGAGAACAATTTCATTGTGTGCAATGTGCATTGAATTCCTGAGACTCAATGCAGTGGGGAATCAGAGCTGTCGGATGGGTTCAAGAAACCTTCTTTCTTTACGGAATGATCTTCCACTAAACGCGCGAACCAAGAAGCGAGGGAGAAAGGAAGAAACAAATCGAAGCAATACAAGTGAAGCTAGCGCGCGAATCAACGTGTTTCGTTGATTCGCCAGGTTAACGGTGCACGCACAATGCTCTTCTCGCGTGTATACATTACATGTACGTATAACCACCTACCTACCAACCTACCTACCGCCGATTGCTCAATCCCATATGTGCGTGGGACTTGACCACACGGACCGCTCGCGGACGGGTTACAGTTAACTTGATAGCGATGACCACGCGATGATTGTCGGTGCTCTACCCGCGATCGAGACCGCGAAATAAAATATTGGCTCGCTCGAAAATAATTGGATGGTCCAGACGCCCGGAGGCTGTGTCGGTTGGCAGGGAACGTGCATCAGGACTTGGGATCTGGAGATGAGGGAAACTGGCTCTAATATGATGCCAATAGCTACGCAGTACCCACGTAATCGCCAAGAAAATAGGAAAGATTGTAGGCGAGCAGGGAAAGAAGATACTTAAAGATCAGAGACTCGTACCTAGTGTCTCGAAAATCCTCATAGAAGATGATTCGCCATGCGAAGATTCTTGGGGCGAAAGTCGTGCAGAATATAATGTCGTTCTTTTTTCTTCCTGGCGCGCTATTAAAGTAATAAGTGATCGACAATAGGGGGTTTGCATAGAGAAAACGATACGACTACCGAGAAAGGAAAATAAGATAACAACATCCAGCCCTTAACGAAATTAACAGACGGTTCTTTTTGTCTTTTTTTTCTCCATAACTATTTAACAAACAAGACATCCACTCCACTATGGTTATAATAAAAACCGTTCAAGTTCTCTCTAAGGGTATAATTATTCCCTACAAGGGCTCGACCATTGGGAAACAAGCCTCGGACGAACTTATGTATTTTATTCCACTTAAATTATGCCTTTTTCTTGAGAATTTATGTGAATAATTTTTTAGCTGAATATTCTTTTAAGTTATGTTGATCAGTGCAGAGAGGTTTTGTATTTATTGCTGGTGAGAGTTATAATCAACTTCACATTCACTATCAGTGTATATGAAGCGTCATCTTCATTAATGTCTATTAATTTAGCAGTAAGGAAAATTAAAGATGGCACTGCCGATTACTGGTATCTAAATCAAAAGTTTAAGTTATCCTGTTTTACTTATATAATTGAACCGTTGCAGCGACTAACGAGTTAACTCTTATGGAATTACTGCAGCACTTAAGTCATTAGTTCATTTCATGACTCAATTACATGCAGAGGCTTTCGCGTCCTTTACATTTTATTTTACACGGCAACATTTTATTATAAACTGGAATCGCTACCCTATATCGTTTGATGAATACTGATGTCAATATCAGATTTATTAGCTTTCCAGGATTAAAAAAAACATTTTTATGTTAAAAAACACGTTTCTTTATTATATGCAGAATATTGAATTTTAATCCGAGGTATTACGAAATATTAAAATTAAATCTTGGTTTTAGTGAAGCACCCGTGGAAATAAGAAAAAGCTTTCATTTCACGCGGTGCACTTTTGCAAAAAACAGAAAGCTGATAAACGCGTGGAGGTACAATTTATTCGACGATTACGTGATATCGCACTTAATCCGACAAAAAGGTTACGAGAGATAAGTGATACTGGTCGTATTTAAAGTTAAATGGGATATAAATGTAAAATCAACTGAATTCTCGTTGAATTTAAGCGAAAACGGTGAAACAGACTGAAATTAGAATCGCTTTTATGGTAGTCTAGTATGTGAATAGAGACTGATGAAAATACGAATACTCTTTACTTCATTCTAGTGTGTTTTAACTTTGGTGATGAAAAGAACATTCAAATATATGTGAAAAATTCAAAAATAAAGCCTTTTTGCAACATTGCCTCTATCTTCCATGCAAATCAACATGCAACGTTCCAGAAAATTTTCACAGACATTCCAATAGATTCTATTGGAATATTTCAACAAAATTCGTCATAAATATTGCTAGAAGCCATAAATATTGACTTAATAAAACGAATATTTAGATTCGCTCAAAACTAAACATAATTTAAAGAATAAGCTGTCACGTTTACTTGCATGGATTAAAATTTTCATACAATTAAAAACATTATCCCGAAGATAAATTATCGAATGCCTCAAGAATACAAACATTTTTACATTCTCATCATCATATGAGAAGGTATTAGTTTTATGTGGAAATTGACTTTTCGAATTTCCATCAAATTTCCACGTTTTTTTGTCTGTCTGTATGTTAACACGATAACTTTCGAAAGTTATCGGACAGAATTGCGCTTTGGCAGATTTTTTCAAGGCTTGAAAAGAGGAGACAAGTTCGTTAACCAGCCTTATTGCCCAAAAAATTAGGGACATTTTTTATTTTTTGAAAAAACTTTTTTGCAGAAAAATAAATTTTTAAGGGCAGTTCTGGATAGCTGCCATAAAACTCTACAAACTATCTGAATAACATTTATCAAATTGACCAATATTAACAAAGTTACAGCATATAGAAATCTTTAATAAAAATTAAAAAACCAGTTTTAGATGAAGTCGAAAAATCGGCGAACTAAAGTTACACACATTCTCATCACGTGATCGCACGGACGTGTCTACATATTCCTCAGAAAGTTGCAACTAACAAATCTTGATCTCTTTTTCTGTCCAAATCCTAAATTTTTTTTTAAATTACAAAATTGCACTTTTATTCGATAAAAGAACAAAATGTTAGAAAATCCTCTACACCGTTTTATAGAGCTCCATGGGGGAAACCAATCTCGCCCCTTACGTTTTTTTCTTATCTCGCGTCGTTCACTCAAAAAATGCAAATTTTCATTTTGTGTCACCCACTTATTCTATTTTTTGCCACTGAATTCGAATTTCACGTGGTATAAAAGTGTTTTTTTTTTTCGTATTTTGCATAGTTTTGCCGAAAATGTATTTTTCGATTATTTTTAATGAAAATCTTGGGTTTAACCAAAACCGTTGGTTGCAACACGCTGCTTAATGAATTAAACATTTCTCTTTGGCATTTCAAAATGTTAGTGAAAGCGCAAATCATCTGAATAATTCGGGCCAAGCTCGATCTAAGGGATGGTGTAATGCAGCTCCATCTTCCAGATTTTTAATCTATCTGACTGGATCTGGGTCTGGTTTAGGTTTTTACGTCGAAGGGCTAGATTAAATAATTTCTGTACGGATATGTACTTGAGCGAATGCTCGCCTGGAAAACTTCTGCAAAATTTTGTTTCTTTTTTAAAATTTTTGGAAAAAAATAGATTACTGTAATTACGTAATTGATTAGACAATTTTAGAAATTCATGCAAAAGATAGAGCGCGAAGCGCGAGAATCATGATGAGAATGCGTTCCTTAAAGTCGATAGAGCCTTAAGTAAGTTAATTGCCATCTGAACTTGAAATCAAAAACAAAGTTAACAATCTCTTTAAAAGTC
>JBAGKK010518751.1:0-13407 GCA_037177015.1 Euceroptres primus
TTCGTGATTTAAATTACGCTCTCGCCAAAATTTGCGTTTAAACTTGGCGAATAATTTACTATTTTTGACCCCTAAGGCGACAAAATAGTCAGTTTCGGGTAACTTTTTAAAATTTGCTAAAGGAGCATCCATTAATTATGTAAGGCTTTTTGTTGGGGGGGGGGATCAGCAAAATCTCACGCCCATGTTAGAGTTACATAAATTTACTATAGAAAAAATTTTACATGGGAGAGGGAGGGGTCTAAGATTTCAAAAATGACCCTTACGTAATTAATGGACGCTCCTTAAAGTAAATTTTAAAAGGTGACCCAAAGCTGATTATTTTATTTTTTTACGGATCAGAAAAATTATTTTCCATTTTCTAAGGGTTTTGCTAATAATTAAAATTAAAAATGCGTCCCCATCTTTAAAAATAAATAAAATATAAATTTCCACATTTTTACGCATTTTTTTTATTTTCCTCGAGAAGGATTATTTGGATCGAAAAACATTTTCAACATAAAAGTCGTATTTTTTTTATCCTCGACATCACACATATAATAATTTTTCGATATGACTAATATTTGTGAAGTAAATCGAAAAAACCAAATTTTTGGAGGTTTTTAACTTATTCTGGCTTTCCGGAGCAGCAAAAAAATTTTTGATCGTAATGAAACTTCACATTTTTCTTTTTTAAGTAAAGAGGGAAAAAATGGCATCCAGGGGTATGACACGCAACCAATTTCCTTTGGTAGAAGTTGGTTTCCAAAGTACCCAGTTTGACTCAGTGGAGCAATTGCGAATCTGCGGCACTGATTGTCTTTCGCCAAATTTTCTTGTTTAAATTCAGCTAAAAATTCGAAACCGTCAAAATAACTGAAAACAGCCAAAATGGTCGCATCAGCTATTCAATTACATCAGTCACATTTTGACGATTTATTCACATAAATTTACGAAATTACAAAATTTAATGTTATAGTTTTGTCTGATGATACAAAAGTTCAGTGAATGTATTGTATAAAAGTGAATAAAATTATTAAAGTGCTTATTAATTTTAAACAAGACAACTGGGCGAAAGTTGATCAGCGTCGCAGTTTCGCGTTTTCCCCTCTAAGTCAAATTGGGAACTATAATAATAATAATCGTGTCATATCCCTGATGGCATCTCAGGGATTTTCATTTGTTGAAATTCGAATTTTACGCTACACCCTAATGTATATCCTAGTAACCTAGTTTATTAAATCTATATTCTATATCCTAGTATAATTATAATCCTACAATTTTATAATCTAGATATTCTTAATTTAAGATCATTGGGAATTTCCATGAAAGTGCTCGTGCATCACGATTTTTTAATGAATGTAAAAAAGCGCATTATAATTGGAAATTGAATTTTTTCATATTATACTTATTAACAGTTACCACAAGCTTCCAAATCCTCAACTTTTTTTTAGTTTTAACGAATAATGAGTTTTTATATATTAATTAATGTGATGTGACACACGCACCTTTTGTCCGCTTTTTCATGGAATTGCCCCATTATCCCATTCAGTTAATATATGTTCCTGGATATTACTCCATACAATCCACTTTCCTCTGTATACATTTTCTTGACATAACCAAATTTTACACATCTCCATAATGTAAAAATAATCTGCATAGACATAACCAAATTTTACACATCTATATAATGTAAAAATAATCTGTATAGAGATTATAATCGACATGCACTAAACAATATAATTATTTCGTGTATTTGAAATATTATATCTCCTCGAAGATAAACCATAACTCCAAGATAAATACATCAAAATCGTATGAATTCGTCGTTTCATTGACGAAGCTGATGCGGGACAACCTCAATAGTCAGTCTGCGATATGTATCAAATTATCCTCATAATAGAAAATAGTAGCAACGTTACACCTACCAGGTGTTGCTTTGATAGGAGAAAGAGAGATCGCGAGAGAAAGAGAGAGCCCGTACTGCGAGAATATAACACTATGAATTATAAAGCATTCTGGTCGCACAACAATGGATCTACAATGCTTCTGCGACACACAAAAGGTGTTACTTTAATAGGAGTCCTTTTACATCATAGCATTTGAAAATTTCCACAATTTTCTCGGCACTAGCTAAAAAATGTACCACCCATTTACACATATATAGTAACACACTATATGTTTTGTTATTGGAATACTCTGCTTAAACTCCTTGTGAGAACCTTATTTTTCTATATAAGATCAATACTCACTTTTCTTGCTCTTTACATCGATACTGTCACTAGATCTCTACATTGATTATACACATGTCTTTAAAAAATGTAGGAAGACTAATTTCATTTGATTCTTGGTAACGGTATCACCATTTTGATACAATATATCATGGTTGTAGTGGATATCAAGAATCTACATTTTTCAACAAATCACTTTGAGTAAAGAAAAAGTTTCACAAACAACTATTTAAATCTGAATTAGCATGATGTCGTGCAAAACAAGAAAGCGGTAAAATTTTTTGTAAAATTTGAGATATTGTTATATTTACGAATGTACAGACTCCTTCTTTCATTCAATATATGATTTATAACAAAATAATTGTAATTGAAGCTTTAATTAACAATTTTATTTCACCCGAATTTACAAAATTGCTAGTCGTACAGAATAGAAAACCTGTAACTATCAATGCAGAAAAAGGAAAACCTGTATCTACATGAAGTCGTGCAGTTGATCTTCATTTTTTTTGAAGATACACTCTTTTTCCCCTTGGTTTTAGTTTCCAAAACGAAATTACGGGTTAAATGTCATAACATGGCCACGATGGGATTGGATTGAATTCAACCCAAAAGGGCTTGCACCTCTCGTTTTTCTTCTGAAATGATTTCAGTGATGCCTCGCGATTATTTTGAGACCAAAAAGAAAAAAATCGCTGAAAGGATTATTGAATAAACCTAATTTTATTTGCAAGTTATTATATATATTTCCGTATATGTATATTTCCGTTATTATGTATAAACTTTATTTTTATTTGCAGGTTATTATGTATATTCCCGTAAAAATAACTCCAAAGTGGTGCTTTTGCGGCTTACAGTCTGTAGTTTGGCACCGAAAAATAGTATCTAAACATTAAACATCCTTGGATATCTGGGACCCATTAAAATTTTGGAAAAAGTGTGAAAAATTACAGTTTTTATCAGTTTTTTGAATATTTCTTCACTTCAGAGCATCCTACTTTGAATTTTCCACAACAAAAATTAAAGTGAATTAAATGTCCTGTAAATCTACAAGGAAATAATAATTTTATCTCATATAGTTAGTGATGCATGTCGAGCTGATAATTCTCGCTGCTCGTTCGTGATCGATCGTTCCTTCTTTTGTTATTTCCCGATCGAAATCGGTTCGAAAGTTGACATTTCTCGCGAGCATACAAATTTCCTGTAAATATAACCCCTAGAAGGAATAAATTAACCTTTGAAGATTCGGAAGTCAAAATTCTGATAATTTTTCATCTTTTTGATTAAATTTTATTCATTCGGAAGTTTGTAGGTAAAAAATTACTGTCATGTGCGCGATAATTTTCGAGACGAGAAATTCGCGCAGATGGACCGAGCAGATTGATCGGATCGGTTGTTTATCGTATCGTTCGCTCGATATGCATCACTACATATAGTTTAGGAGATACAACCTCAAAAGTTGTATTTTTCTGAAAAATTTGACGACAAAAAAATGTAGTTTTAATTTTTGTGAAATAGCATACTTTCTGTGATCCGTAGTCAAAAATAGTCAGAACATAAGTTGAAGCAGACTTAATTTCAAGCAAATCTAAAAAAAAATAAATGTTCTATCTTCCATACATCTAAAGTTATAATGTATTGAAAAATATTCACTTTTTATGAAAATTCGTTAACAGTAAATTTTTTGAAAAATCGCGTTTCTATTACACTTTAGGTTACAAGTTGTTCTTATAATAATAAAAGTACATAAAATTACCGAATTAAAAATAAAATTTTATAGCTGTATTTAAGAAATTATTAAAGTTTTTCTAATATTTAGGTAATTTTATGTATTTTTATTATTATAAGAACAACTTTTAACGTAAAGTGCAGTAGAAACGCGATTTTTCGAAAAAATTTACTGTTTGGTGAATTTTCATAAAAGTGGATATTTTTCAACACGCTATAACTTTGGATATATGGGAGATAGAACATTTATTTTTTTAGATTTGCTTGAAATTAGGTCCTCTTTAACTTATATTCTGACTATTTTTGACTGCAGTACACAGAAAATATGCTATTTCACAAAAACTAAAACTAAATTTTTTTTCGTCAAATTTTTCAGAAAAATACAACTTTCGAAGGTTGTATCTCCTAAGCTGCATGAGATAAAATTATTATTTTTTTCAGTTTTACGGAAATATACATAATAACCTGCAAATAAAAATAAAAAATTATGTTTATTCAACAATCCCTCCAGCGATTTTTTTCTTTTTGGTCTCAAAATAATCGCGAGGCATCACTAAAATCATTTCAGAAGAAAAACGAGAGGTGCAAGCCCTTTTGGTTTGAACTCAATCCAAGCCCACCGTGTGGCGCAATGACAATAAACAAATGAAAGTGCCAGTCGCTTCAACATCAAAATGTAGTTACACATTTTTCTTGCCCTGCTTGACTATAATATAAGTTATTTCGTGACCTCTGATAACCAGTAACTGATATTATTTCAAATAACTTCAGTAAAATTAAAAAAGAGACTTTTTTAAAACTCCATTCAATAAAGTAAACAAAGTTTAACTAAAATTAAGCCTTTTCAGTTTAAAAAGTTATATAATTTTCAATGGCAGAACAAAAATTATATTTTTGCCTATACCTCAGTTCGACTTTGAATGTAGTTAACGGTTTTCTGGTTTTGCACGGCAGCGTAGATTCAAAAGTATTTTTTTCTCAGTGTACCATAGCTATTTTGTCAGTGTGGTATAATAGTGTAATATGGATTTTCACTCCAAGAAAGCATATTTAAACGCAAATCAAAATGCAGTCAATTTCAGAAGAGTACTTGATTCGTCCAAGGACACTCCGTCGTTACATTGAAGGACTTCGCAGTACTCGACGAATTGTTCACTAATTGCGTTCGTGACATAGTGCGCATTAGTTCCCAGGCAGCAAGGCTGTCCTCTTCTAAAAAGATTACTTAAACCTCTCTATTGATAAAAATCTTATTGAAAAACTATATCATATACGAAAGAGCGCACCTTTCTCATCCGAGATTATTTTTAAAAGTTAAAGTACAATTTCGATAATAAAGCACAATTATCAAAAATATAATATCAAAAAGGAATGTGTTATTTTGAAAAAAATAGTGTGGGGGACTGACTCGATCTGAATAAAAAAATTTTTGACTTTATAATAATTAAACATTTTACAGAGAAAAAAGTGTTACGTACCAAATTGAAGATAAAACATTCCTTTAAACAATACTAGTAACATAACAAAGATTATATCAGATATTTATCCGTAATTAATCTTTTTCTGAGCCAATGCACTTTTATACAGATGAGGATTTGGGACCACGAACCGGATAATCGTGTTTTACAGCCCTCACAGTGTTAATTGATCGATATTTCACCTGATCTCATCGAACAGCATTTCAGCACTGTTACTTTTAAATGTTTTTGTCTTGATAAAAGTAATATTTTTAAATATATTATAAAAAATACATATATAATACAAATATTTATTATCTCTATCGTATTTACTATTTAGATGATGACAATCACTTCTTTCAACTTCAAGTACTGAAAAAATCTATTAAAATAGCTAGTTCTTTTATGTTGGCAAAATGCGCGGGTCATTTGAAAAACTTTTGAGTGTTTTTTTCACGAATTATCCAAATCGAGGAAAATGAAACTACCAATGAAAACATATTACAATTAATTACGTTGTTTGTGATAAGTAAAAGTCTATTTCTGTGGAAAGTTTTAAAGCCAAGTGTTTCGTGAATGCAAGGAACAAAAGGAACAGTTGCAAAAAAATCTTACGGCAGTAAAAATGACGAAATTATCAAATTTTGTCTAGAACATGTTTTCAGAAAAAAACTACCGCAGCCCGGGTTCGAACCAGAAACTTCCTATTTCATGTAAAGGTAAAAAGTTACGTCGTCATGCCAAAAACATATTTTTAAATTTTTTAATTGAATAATGACAAGTAAGTGGTAATCTGTATTATGAAACAATCCCTTTTTGATAATTTTACTTATAAAAAATTACTCCAGTTTGTTGAATTCAAATATATAGTCATTTTTATTTATTATTCAGTTCGGGAACCTATCCAGTTCGTGTCACTCACCCCTATATATATGTACTTCCCAGGTGTAAATATTATACATAATGCAAAAAATTATTCATAAACTACATTATGAAACAAGTAAAAAACTATTCATTATGTACCATATGACTATATGTATAATATTTCCACCTGGGTCAATGTGAAATATCTGTATGAATATAGAATTGAAGATAATATAAAAATTGATATTACACTCTTCATTTGAACAAATATTTGTTATACTAACAGAAAGTTGTATGTTGAACATTTCTCAACAGACAAATAAATAATGCCGAAGAAAGTGCCTAATTAAATAATTTAATTTTGAGCTGAATAACCTGTAGGTGCACCTTCTGCACTAACGCCTATTATCCTAATAGGCGATAATTACAGGATTCATCTCGAGGACCTCATTAAAAGCCTTCCAACTCTTATTGGCCATTTGGCAAAAGGTTGATCGACTCCAAGTCCCTTGAAAGTTTGACAGGTTCAAGTACGAATTTCCTCCTTTGCCCCGTGAGAACCTTCCCTTTTAGCTCGTAATTATTTAATACTTAGCTAACAATTGAAAGAACTAAGGAAAAGAAAAACCTTTAAAAAAATAAAGCTTAGAGTCATGAAATTCGGGAAGTAAAATTAATGAGCAATAAAATATCAGAGGACATTTTTCATCCAGGTAAGATTCATGACGTGACATAGAATGAGAATTTTCATTAATTTTACATCTAGAAATGTCCACATTACGTATTTTCACAATGGCAGTTACACGCCATACAAACCTGTACAGTACACACGCCTTGACAGCTCTTGCACAGCCCCCTTACGGAAACGCGACGTCTCCATGGTTACAACATTGAAACTCTCCGAAGGGATGACAAAATGGAGAGGCGCAATGCTCTCCCTGACAAAAGGAAAGTAAAATTGAATAGAGTCACGAGCCACCACGTATATATACAAGCTCAAAGAAAAAGAGAGAAAAAATACTTTAATCCTCTTTCGGGTGTGAAGCAGTGTGAAGAAACTCGAAAATCATTAACCAAAGTGTTCAATTAGGAATTAAATTGGAAGAAACGTGTTAAATACATTGAAAAAGTATTATTTTTGGATGCATTGTACATTAGAAAAAAAAAAGTTTGATCTTATGGGACCCTAACGAGTTTTTCATATTAGCATTAAGACCCCCATTCGGAAAACCGGGAAAACTAATATAGGGACTGCGATAGTTTGGCTACACAAAATTATTAGGGACCCTAAAATGGCATTCTGACGAGGCTCCAATCAATGCCCCATTTATTAATGCCCCATTAATATGTTTTTTCCATGGACCCCTTCAAGGCCTGAGCCAGTTTACCACAAAAGCGGACAAATTAAGGACGCCACATTAATAACAAGGTCGGACATGTTTGGGCCATGTTAGGCCCTGAATCTCTCAATTTTGATACGAGGAAAAGTGATGGAAAACTGTGTGGCCCATTATTAATACAGGGACTATTGACGAAAAAAAATGAAAATGAAACATAACTTTTATGTCTTTTGTAGGTATCAAAATGTGCACGGAAAAAATTGTTACCTAGAAAACTATTCAATGAAAGAGAAGTTAGTATCTAAATACCTGACTTTTCCTTCAACAATTCAGGAAAATTTTGTCTTCAACACTGTTTTTTAACAGTTTTACTGGTAGTACTAGAATTTCTGCAGGAATTTGTTTTTTTTTTCTCCAAAAGTCATGGATGAAGATCAATACCGAATTTTCTTCGTGAAACCCTTAAATTAATTTACTAAATTGTCAGGAACAACTTTGTTTCCTTATTTAAAGATTGCTAAAGATTCCTTAAAGATTCCTTATGTTAAGATTGCTAGACACTTAACTGCTTTGTTGCAAGTCTCGGCTTAAAACTACTTATTTTTTCAGGAGTCAAGAGAACAATAAAATATCCTATAATATCTTTTCATAGAAAAAGAGATCACGAAAAAAAATAGCGAGTATAATTGAAGATATGATAATGAAAACTCGTTAAAGACCATTTGAAGTTGGCCCCCCAAGTAATAGTTAAAATAACCTAATTTAGGGGCAAACTTCAAATGGTCTTTACCGAGTTGCCATTCTCATATCTTCAATTTAATCTTGGATAAAACGTACAGAAAATGGCGAAAGCATCAGATGAGGCAAAAGGCAGTGAAGAGAAGCAGGAGAAATCAGAGGAGATGGTGGAAGCGGGAGACGGCGTAGACACATCTCTCGGATTACGTCCTAACAAGCTCCACGACGTTCATTTGTCTTATCCGCTGTCGCTAATACGACAGCAGCTGCTAAAATGATTAATTCACCGTGAGGATGCTCCATCCGAATGAACACTCTCTACCACATCCGCTTTTGAAACGCTTATGCTGCTTGTGATTAAATACACGTCGCTGTGCAAACATAATTAAAGACCTGTCATATTTAAGGGTGAATTTCCTTTACCTTATTATCTGTAATACATGTAATAATGTTTGTTTTTATCTATTTTTGTTTACTTGACTTTCTGTGTGTGGTCTTTTATCGCAGGTGCAGGGAAAAGCTGTTTACACTGGGAAACATGGATATTAAAAATTATAATCTAAATATCCCAGGCAGAAAAATTCTATAGAATTTATGTAGAATGCATTCTACAGAATCCTCACAAGAATTCTACTCAAATTTCTATAAAAACTTCACAAGAATTCTACATAAATTTCTATAATAGAGACTTCACAAGCATTCTACAAGAATTCTAGTCCAATTTCTATGGAATTTTATACAGAATTTTTGAACTGTCGAATTCTTGTGAGGATTCTGTAAAAAATGGACTAAAATAGAATTCTTGTAAGGGCTCTATAGAAATTTGAGTGGAATTTTTGTGAAGATTCTATAGAATTAATTAGAAGGGCCAACAATTAACTGCAACAAATTTGTTGCAGATAATTTTTTAGAGAAAAAAGTTTTTATTCAGACAACTTTACATCTTTCAAAAATACATGTGCTGTCATATAAAAACAAAAGAAAATTTAATAGGTATTTGGGTGAAATTTATTTTGTGAAGTTAATTTTTGTTGCAGATAATGTTTATTCAAGAATGGAGGTAAATTTTATCCTTAATTTTTTCTGTGATGAGAGTTTATTAGATTTGCGTAAAATTTGTCCCTAAATCTACGAAGAAAAAAATCTATTGAATTACCAGAAGTCACCTGTTGAAATAATTATTCTACGCAAAAGTGTTCTATAGACGAGGAAGAGTATATATATATATATATATATATATATATTCATATACATATACATATATTGGTTAACCAGGCCGACTAATTGTAAGTTCGGCTAAACATGGCCCAACCTGATCCCGTATCGCGTATCCCGTCCGAAACCCAACCATATCTTGTGTATAGAAATTTTAATACAACTCTTATGGGGCCCTGATTAGTTTTCCCTATTATTATTATTATTATTATTATTATTATTATTATTATTATTATTATTATTAAGGCTTCCATGCGGGAAACCGGGAAAATTATTATGGATCGCGCTAGTTTGATTATGCAAAATTATTAGAGACCCTAAACTTACATTCCGACGAGGCCCCAAACAAGAGCCTATTTTAATGCTCGATTATTATGTATTTTCCATGGATCCCTTTGGTGGCCCCTTTATGGGCCGAGCCAGTTTACCATAAAAGCGGATAAATTAAGGATGCCACATTAGAATAACAAGGAGAGACATGTGTGGGCCACATTATTTTATCACCACCAAACGATAAGTTTATTCCAATTTATAAAACGTACAAGAATTAAAGATGAATAATCGATTTCATCTTGAGCGTCGTATCTTAGTTTGAAACATGTATTTGTGCAACGCCATTTTACATTTTACATTTCCATCGAGGAACAGTGCTTCAAGCAAATACTTCTAAACTGGCTTGGCCTAAACCAGAGCTATGATAGCCGCCCTGCTGTAGCCATGAATTATTTTGCTAAGCTGGAGCAGAACTGGTAATCGGGATAAAATTTGCCCCAATATATTGGGACGATTTCTACACAGGTAATTAAACAAATTATCTGAAATAATTTATTTTTCTGGCGAAGAAATGTTGAATTAAAATAATAAATGTGAATAAAATATTAGGTTAATTTTTTAATTACTATTTTCGTATTTTATTCCAGAGAACCTGGTTTTTCTTGATTCACCTGGCCCTGGCGATATGCTGTCGTCTGGCTAAGCCCTATCTTGCTCACAAATGTGATATGGGTCGAAAGTTTGTGTTCCTCGCGCACGCGCAAATTATTTTCATGGAAGCTCCACCTGACGCATTCTTCTGTTTAATTTTAGTATAACGCCCACTAGGTATGCATGTGTTATTTGAGTGGCTTCTATGAATGGTAAATTATATACTTATGTATACATATATAAGATTATGTATCAGCGCGCAAAAGTACGAATAAATCCATTTTTTGTTTTTGAGATATTTACGTAAATGCTGTAACTTGAAGTTTATGGACTATATAAGTATAAGTGAAATTTATGAAAACATTGTTAGTCAGTCAGCTTCGAAAATAAACACCAAGTGCCAAAATATTTGTTGATTTTGTCCTATATAGTAAAAACTCAAAAATCACAAAATAAATAGGCGTTAAATAATATTATGTGCATGCTCCCCTACGTAACATACTTTGTTACACTTGTTATTGACTGCAATTACATACAACTCAGAAAACATTTTTTTACATTCAAACAAAATTTTTTAAATAAAAAATATAACTATGCATTGCTATGGGGTTTAAAAGACAATATTTTTATTCAAACAAATATTATTTAAATAAAAAAATGTTGTTTAAATTAAATACTCTTTTTTCTGATCAAACAAATTTTTTTAAAAATGTAAACAAATTTTCATATCGAATAAAGAAAAAGAGGTTAAAAAACGAATTTTTAAACTTGAAAATAAGTTTCTTCTAAGTGATAGAGTAAAAGTTATAGGACTAGTTGAAGCCTAAATTAATTGCCAAAAATAATGAAAAGAATATTTCGAATTAGAGCAACATAGGGTATAAATAAATATTACATTATGAATGTATAATGCCATTGAAATATACGCGAATGAACATATATGTGGTAGCGTGGCCGAGCGGTCTAAGGCGCTGGTTTAAGGCACCAGTCTCTTCGGAGGCGTGGGTTCGAATCCCACCGCTGCCAATTTTTTTACACTAGCAAATAATTTGTTTTTATCTAGAGATCTAAATAAACCTTTTTTGCAACATTTTACAAATAAATAAATTATTTATTCGCGAAACATAGGTAGAAATAGAAATTCAATTAGATAAAAAAACATGCTTAAATAAAATTATGTTTATAATCAATAACTTTATAAACATTTCTAAATCCTATATAAAATATCATACGTGGTTTCCGATGAAATAGAAATTTTAGGAATCATGAGTCGATAATCACATGTCGACTGTTGAACCAGGGAAAATCAACTGAGGCGATCATCACCCCATCTTTCGTATAAAAGTGGAAACTACTCAATTCTGATTTCAGTAGAAGAATCGAGTTTAGGGAGACACCAAGCGGACTAGGGTTCAAGTAGAAAATACTATTCAGGGCAGACAAAAAGAACAAAGGCAGCTTTAAGTAGAACAAATCATATTTGGTCAGACAATACATTTCAGCATCTCTGAATGCAAATTAATATACTTTAATTAACGGCATGTACTAAGCTGATCACGTGACCAATAAAATTTTTCCATTTTTTCGTAAATTATTAAATTAAATGAATTTTCAAGAGAAGACAAAGGTGCAAAATTGGTGGAGGAACACCTGCCTCCTTTTTATAAACTAATTAGTTTTAATAAAATTCAACGAATAGAGTTTTAGAAAAAGATGAAATCAACAAAATGAGCTATTGTTTATTAAAATTACAATGAAAATTAAAATTAAACTTAAAATTAAAATTAAAATTGAAATTAAAATTAAAATTAAAATTAAAATTAAAATTAGTTTGGAAGCGGGTTATTTTTCCCCTTGAATTTTATCCACTTGACGAATCCTTTGATTTCTCGATATTAGAAAATGAATCATCTAATTAACGCGGAAAAAGCGAAGGATAAATTTTACCTCGATTACCTGTAACAAAAATTGACTTCACAGGATAAATTTTACCCAAATATCAGTAAATTTTCTTTTGTTTTTCCATGACAACACATATAATACAACATTTTGAAAGATGTGAAGTTGTCTGAATAAAAGTTATCCTTCTAAAAAATTACCTGCAACAAATTTTACCCTCAGTTTTTTCTGTGCATTGATCCTTTCGTTTCCTACTATTAGGAATTTTACTACTGTTTTTAAATATGGTTGGAATTCTTTTTGAAGGATTTGAAATTATTTTTAATTTAACTTTGCAATTTTAACCCAGATCAGATCCCAATGTTTCATGGTCGGGCATCCTTAATGCGTAATATATATGAACAAAAATATCTTGAAATAAAATTATGTTTATAATAGATAACTTTATAAAAGTTATTTGCAATATGTAAATGTAGGTTTGCTTTGGTTGTCGAAAACTGCAATGCCTTCTGCACTAGGGTGGGTCGAAAATAAAAAATTTTGGAAATAAAAAATGAAACCATCCCTAAAAGTTGTGCATTGTGAACTCCATATATTAAATGAAGCTTTGGCAGAAAGAACGTTGTATCAATAACACATATTTTGTATCCATGGAGTTTTTTTTGAGTTATTTTAAAACTGTTTCTCTATTCCGCAAAGCAGGCCCGTAGAGAGGAAAACCGGACCCGGGGAGAATCTCCCCGTTACCCCCCCCCCTCTCGGCAGGCCTGCCGCGAAACGCTGCAATCGAAAATTCGAAAATTGAATTCACAATGAAATGTCAAAATAGTCGAGGATATATACT
Organism: Euceroptres primus; assembly: GCA_037177015.1. Lineage (NCBI taxonomy): Eukaryota > Metazoa > Arthropoda > Insecta > Hymenoptera > Figitidae > Euceroptres > Euceroptres primus. Next base: position 13,217 of record JBAGKK010518751.1, read on the forward strand.
TCGAAAATGTACCTTTTTAAGTCTAACATTGAACTTTTGAACAGAGGTAAGAAAAGAAAATTAAAAAGTTTTAAAGAGTTCTGTATTATTACAGAGTATTTTTAATTAAAAAAATTAAATTTATTAGAATGGCACGCAGGAAAGAATAAAAGGGCTAGAGAGGCTGGAGAAGCTTACGTTAGTCAAAAGAA
>JBAGKK010518762.1:0-13407 GCA_037177015.1 Euceroptres primus
GGGCCTAAATTAGCCCTAAATTTTGATATAAGTTAAACTTCAAAATGGCAATAGTGTTGAGCCAGCTTAACAGACCTGAAAGACACCTCTGTACGTTAGAGTCCGAGAGGCCCAAGGGCGGCACTTCTGTTCGATGCGTTTGCGGGTGAGCATCTTGAGTAGCCATCAATTGTCTCTACCAAATGAATATCGTGAAATCTTGTATCTCTTGTGTATTTTAGTCAATATACGTTACTTTTTTTCTTATTTGAAAACTCAGTGTTTTTTTTTTACTTTAATTGATTATCCCCGAACATTGATAGTTTAACACTAATTAGTACTAAATAGTAACTAATTAGTAATTATTATCAAAATTTTCTAGAAATAGATTGCAAAATTTCGATGAGATACAAATGATCGACCCAGTAATAATTTCTAATAATCTAGGCTGGGTAAATATTAAATATAAAACATGTCTGATGATTTACGCATGTATTAAGCAAGTCAAAATTTTTCTACAAACAAGTCGAGTGCATATTCCAATCAACTTAATCTCAAGCGCATTCCTCTATTTTTTTTCTCTCCGTCTCTATAATCTTATAAAGAATTTAATAGAGATTTAAGCGTCGGAGATTAAGTTGAAAAGTGGAAATAGATGAATATAAAAATAGAACATAAGGCGACGATACTACTTATCATTGACGTAGAAATGGAAATAAATAGCGAGTTGTCATATGGTCATTGTCAAGAACAATAATTATCATAATCGTCAGAAGCGGCATCAACTTTAAGTTCACTATAAGATGTAGACAATATGTAATAAAATACTGCGAAATAAAGATAAGTACATAAGCGGGTCTGTAAATTTGGTAAATTTAATTCACAGTGTAACAATGACTTAAGTTTACATTACAATATTTACATTATCTCAGACGAGAGATTCTTTAAAAAATGTCATTACGGCTTTACCTAAGGCAAAAGATGTCACATGTTTACGATTACGTATTTATGGCACCACGACTCTGTAAAATAATAATAGTTTTTTTTTATAACAGATCTGAAAACTTAATCGCAATAATTATTTGACTCAAGTATCGTCTATTCTGTACAAGAGGTACAGCGAATTTATTGAGCGATGGTTACAAAATTTACATGATTAATTTGAGTAACAATTATCTAGGCACTGACTAGATAATATTTATATAAGAGTATAACTATTTATCAGTAGTTAAAAAGAATAAAAAATGTCATGTTTATTGGAGAAGAATTTGACGAACCAATAGGCAGTTTAAAAATTTAAAGGCAGTTTAAAAAATTCGACTGTTTTAACGATATATTTTAATTCGATAATAAAAATATTTAAAGCTTTCCAAAATAAGAATTAATAGCAAATAATATTGATGTCTTTGGCAAAATTGAAGACTTCAACTTTTGTATAAAAAACTTTGTTTCTTAAAACAATCTTTGAGTTAACAGTATTCATTTTAATTAAATTTTTGCTTTAATTTTCTAACAAAAATTAGTTATAAAAACAATTTTTTAAAAAGACTAAAATTGATATGTACATTTAAAATTAATCTGATTTTTATGAAATTAAATCATTAAGAAAGTATTTAAATAAATAGAATTTTCACATTAAATGTAAGAATTAAATTAAATTATATTTCACAAAACCTTCAGACTTAGGAAAATATATTTGGTCCCGAAAACCACATTTAAAAAAACCAATGAAAACTGTATTTCTAAAGTCTGAGGATTTTAGAAAATAATAATTTACATACAATATAATCAATTCGGTTAAAATTCAAATTTTTACCTTTCAGCATTCGCCACCTGATTCATATCTTTTCTTCCCCAATCATTTCTTTATTATATTCTAGATTCTAGAGTATTATTTAAAATTACACTAAATCATATGACGTCAAAAGGCGGAAAATACATGTGCTCTATGAAAAAAAAGATTTTCAACAGAGAAAAAATTGTCCTACTAAAAATCCAAATTTACTCTTGAAGTTGACTGATAAATCGATAAGTTCTAATCTATTGGCCAACTTATCTATTTTTTAGACATAGCTTCTAGAATAGCTCAGATTAAACTTCAATTTGAACTCCAATAAATTGGAACAGACAGTCAACGTGTTAAGTACAAGCTCATGATTTTAAAAATTACATCTACTGTTTATGCAAATTCGTTATTAACCCTTTAATGTGGGATGCAATGTTAAATTTTAAAATACTCCACGAAATTGTTGAATAACAGGATTTTGACATTAAGGGGTTAAAACGTTTGAAATAAGTACAGGGCACTTACTTTCTAATGAATTATGTAAGCTTTTTTTTTATAGAGAGGCACTCAACTTAACCGTGATCACGGTACCATAATACTTTTCTTACTTTTTGTGTCTAAATCTCTGTCCATATGAAAGTTTTTCATCTTCCATCGCTAAAATCAATAATTAGCTACGTTTTTAGCTTTCAAGCATGCCTTAATTTGTCAACAATCACTTTGGAAATTGAGGCATTTGATTCCACGTCTAAAGTATAAATTCATCACTGATGACACAAATAGTATTTGAAATACGACAGTCAATCTCTGAGCGAAAGGGAATGATTAATATTAATAAATGGAAAAGTTTTAAAATTCGTAAAAATACAATATTTTCATGTTACTTCATTTTCACTGACGTCGCATTTAAAACTGCATTTGCCTGTGCGTTCGGACAATACTAATAAAATTAACAATACACAGAGCGCTGACTCTTCAGGGAATTTTAAATTGATTTAATGATTTAAAATTAAATTTACAAAAAAAATATACAAGAAATATAACCATAAAATATTTCCTCATTGTAGACAGAAATTTAAATTAAAATACCTCCAAATTGAAAAAAGTAATCAAATTTTAAAAATGTTTAACTTCTCAGCTTTTTTAGATACCAAAGCTACTGGAAATAAATAACAAATATTTTCTCAAGAGATCGAATCCATTTCAAATCAGGTATGTTCTACACTTGAAGTAGCAGAATCTCTCAGAGACAAAATATGTTGTTTTTTAAAGGAAATTAGGCTATACGTATTTTTGCGATTTGTGGAAAAAAAATTTCTACGAAGTTATGGGTATTTGAATTTTTTGCTTTGTTTTTCAAAAAAACCCAAATTTTTTCTTTAAACTTCTATAACTTTTGACCTATTTAAGATATTTAAGATTTCTTTCCAGATTCTGGTAGTGTTTATGCTCTTCTTTCTCAAAACTCCAACACTTATATTTTTTGCCAATTTTTGTTGTTTTTTTTTGAATTTTTACTATGATAGGGAAGACATCTTGTGAGTTTTATGTGGACTAAATAACTTTTCTTTCCAGGAGATTTTTTTTCATAAAAACGAATTTTCGCATTTTTCTCGAAAACAACTACAGATACGAAAAAATGTTTAAAAAATAGTTTGCACAATTAAAAAAGTTCTACAAAAATTTCTGTTACTCATTTATATCTTGCACCATTTCCGAGAAAAATAAAAAAATTCAATTGTCATGAACAAATGATTCCTCTTCGGATCTCGAGGACTCTAATGAGGGGGCTTCCATAAACCACGTGGCCCAATTTTGGCCACTTTTTGACCCCACCCCCTCCACGTGGTCCACCGTGGTATTCTTGTTGACCCCTCCCACCCCCTAGGGTGCCACGTAGTTTTTTTTCATTTCTTGTAAAACGAAAATAAAACAAAAAATTATGAGGATTATTTATTCTTTATTTTTTCAAGAGCAATCTGAGTCAACAAATGGCGACAAATTCCGTGCGCTATTTCAAAAAAAAGTAAGCCATGCGTTTTATTTATTTTTTTAACACCTAAGTTTATGGAGAGCCCCTGAAGAATCTGAAGAAATAGATAATAATAATCTGGAAACGTAGGCCGAGGTATTATTTATTATTTTTTTTTAAAACAGATTCAAACGAAGTTTTTGTACCTTATTGAAAAATATCAGGGTGAATGTGAAATATATTTAAATATATTTGATACAAAAATTTTTTAGGCAAACAATTTTTAGTCTTAACATTATTTTTGTAACTTAAATCGTTTCAGCCAAAAATTTGAAAATTCGATTTTATGCAAAATAATTTTCTGGCCATAAAAATTGTTTAGCCCACGTAAAACTCACAGGAAGTGTTTATATAAACGTACATTTTTTAAAACTATTTAGAAAAATATGGGTATGGATGTTTAGGGGTATTTACTTATTTATTTATTTTATTTATGGGTATTTCCATAAATCAGGAGTCGAGAAAATTTTTTTGTGCATGAAAATTGAATTATTTTATTTTTTTCGGAAATGGTGCAAGATATCGTAAGTGAGTAAAAGAACTTTTTTATTTTTGCAAACTATTTTCTTAACATTTTTTCGTATCTGTAGTTGTTTTCGAGAAAAATGCGAAAATTCGATTTTCTGAGAAAAATTCTCCTGGTCACAAAAATTATTTAGCCCGCATAAAACTTCGAAAAATGCGAAAATTCGATTTCATGAGAAATATTCTCCTGGTCATAAAAATTATTTAGCCCGCATAAAACTCACAAGATATCTTCCCTATGATAGTACTAATTACTAATTCAACAAAAAATTGACAAAACATATAAGTGTGGGTTTTTTGAGAAAATCGACTATAAATATTTTCAGAAAAGCTGCCACAATTTTGTTAATCTTGTTTCTAAATTTTCTGGCAGATTTCAAAAGAAGACGATAAACGCTACCAGAATCTGGGAAGAAATCCTAAATATCTCAATTAGGTTAAAATTTATGGAGATTTAAAGAAAAAATTTGTGTTTTTTTGAAAAACAAAGCAAAAAATTCAATTACCCATAACTTCGTAGAAATTTTTTTTTCACAAATCCCAAAAATACGTATCGCCTAATTTCCTCTAAAAAACAACATATTTCGTCCCCGAGAGATTCTGCGACTTCAAGTGTGCCTGATTGAAATGGATTCGGTCAAAAAGGGAAAAAGTTATAGTTTTTCTGAAAGAGTCAATACTCTAAAAACGAAGCAAGATTCTAATACGAAGTGTGCGATGAATAGATATTTGAATGCTGAAACGACGAAAACCACAAAGGGTTTAGCATTACTTCTTCATAAAGTGATTAATAATAATTAATATCTACCATTTTCTGAGTAATTGTAAATCTGAGACTGAGCAATCACATTTTATCGAAATGTATCAGTGCAAACAAAACCCGGTGTAAAAGTACAGATCGATATCAACTGAGAATATGTTTCTTGTCCAGAGACATAAAAGTAACAAGATTCGTATCAGGGTCCGCAGAGAGAACCCTTCTTAGTGGTTATCACTTGCACTTGCTTTTACCATCCAGCAATTTTTTCCAAAGGTCAAATTGCTCACTGTATTTGACCATATGAATGCTGATACTTTTTTGTACGTTACACGGACTATATGAGATCTTCTTATTAAGAAACTCGTTAGCATGTACGCGTTTAATTTTGAGTTTATCAGCAACAATTCCTGTAATGAATACATCTTCAAGTTTAAAATATGTCTGATTTAATGCTCCCTCGTAAAGATCATGCACCACATCATTGGAGAGAAGATAAGCTGGTCCTGTGGTGAAGTCTGGAAACAGCGGTAACTTATATTGGTCCTGAGTGATGTAATATTTGCTCTTCTTATTTCGAATCGGCTTCCACTTCCTAGCTAATCTACCGTATATTATATTCTTGTCTTTTTCGTGTTTTTTTGAAAACGAGAGTAATCGCGGCACATTAATAAACATATCGTCATCAGTCTTTAGGATAAACTTCACCTCGGAACAGTAAACGTCCACCCATTCCAAAATCGAGATTGTCTTAAGCGTTAAATTTGAATAAGAGTCCACGAAATTTCCACGTATCACATCGCCGTACATATCTTGTTCGTCCTGGAGAGATTTTTTTATTTTCGCATCGAAAGTTGCGCCAAGAATGAAAAGTATGCTAATGTCTTTCCTCTGGCTATAATGTCCCCAAGTTTGTCTAATGGCGGTCCTAGCTTCAAAGTGGGTTGGCGCTGACATTATGATTATGACTAAATTCATATCCCTGCCAAAATAGGGACATCTTTCAGAGATTGCCACCGAATGGCCCGCTTCATATATGGCACGTGCAGAATCGCCGTGTAAAATTGGAGAACTGCTCCCTGTTGTCTTGGCGATTTTCATTATGACATCTTTCATTTTCTTCGGTGTGTCTTTACTCTGTTTTAGGTTGATTGAAATGTTTGGGGAAGACGGAGATTGAAAATTGGAGGCTATTGTGATGATGGTTGAGGGATGATTACCTGAGTTGTGAGACACATTAGAACTTAGGCCAGATGGTTCTAAAGTCAGATTTTTTAATGTTGCGGTAATTTGAGAGTCTGTGCTGAGATTCCCATGAGTGTGGATTACTTCTGGAGACGAAAGATGACCTGAAACGAATATGCCAGATCTTTACAAGGCATATTCTCAATCGACAGAATTCTAAGACATTTCTCATTTTACAAACTTTACATTTATTTATTATTTATTAAGAACAGTTATTAGTTATTAAGAACAGTTATTAGTTATTAAGAACTCAATATAATCTAATTTTTAAGCATCCTATTAAAAAAGGATTCAAAAATAAAGAAGTTCATTTGATCTTTAAAAGAGTGAATTTCTTTTAAAATCAATACCTTTTGTGGTTTTTTTTTGCGGAATCAATAAATTGTCATCGAACATAAATCGTTTATTCTAAAAGTGAAGAATAACATAATTTGAATTTAACAGGTTAATTTGTTTGTCAAGAATGTGAGTCTTAAATGCTTTTTCACTTACAGTATTTATAAGATTCTTAGCTTATGAATTATTAAAATATTTTATAATTACTGCAGTGCTTAAAAGAAATCAATCATATTTCAAATATTCACAAAGCAACAAGACTTTTTTTATTTTCTTAGATTTTTTGCTACTCCTTTGATCAGGAATGGTTCTCATTCGTCTTTAACTGCACGTGATTTTTAATTAACTCTGTAGCAGAGTAAAAACATTTTAATACACCTCTCGTTTCTCTCCAGACACCTCATAAATTTTTTAAGTGTTGTTTTCGAACCTATTCTTGAAATCAATCTTCCACTATTGTATTTTATAATATCTCATTTTCCCGGTCAGAACATGCATTTAGTTTGCTGAAGAATTGCTAGTGCACTCGTTGCACCATATTATTACAGCCGTTATTACTTCGAAAGCCAAGGTCATTCAATTATTGCTTTGAAAGACGATTATTTGGATTGTATATGAGTTACTTTGATCTTGTGTAATTTACTGCTAGTTCTTACGTCATTAATCATACTTCTCTACAAGAAATGATAAAATTTAGTTTGATACTCTAAAAACGAAGCGAGATTCTAATACGAAGTGTGCGGTGAATAGATATTTGAATGCTGAAACGACGAAAACCACAAACGGTTTAGTATTACTTCTTCATAAAGTGATTAATAATATGTTAGAAATTTTATCTACTTATTGATGGAGGAAACTTGAGCTTTTTAGTCTTTTTTGTTTTTAGTACAGGAAAGAGTAAGCAGCGTACATTATTTAAGTAATAACCTTGGAAACTAAAAACCAGTAATTCGAACATCAAACGTTTAACTGTATCTTGTTTCTAGCGTGGTATATCCGTATATCTTCTATTTTCACTTCCTGCTCTTGTATACATAATTATTACGTTTCTCTTGCTATAGATGAAAACTCTAATTTAATATAAATTAAGAACAAAAATTGCAAAAATTTTGTAAGTCAATTCACTTGCGCAGAATAGGATGTTTTAAATTTAATTGATTTAGAAATGTATTTAAAGTATGATTTAAAGTATTTTTATATTTATATTTCAAATGATTTAAAGTATAATTCAATCGTTAAGTTATATTTAAATTTATGCATTAGTTTATATTTATTACTTTTCTGGTGTTATTTTCAAAAAGTAACGATATTAATACTTTAAATGTGACATTAAGCCAAATATATTCGGGTTTTTCCAAAATTTACATACTTTCTCTTGGGACAATCACTACATTGACGTGGATAATTTTAGTCATCTCATTGAATGTAGGGATTTGACTTAATATCAGAAACTTTACCCATTTTGCCACAAATATTAAATTTGTTGAAAAAAAGATAACCTCGCAAAATGAAACAAAGGTAAATTCCCAAACTGAAGTAGCAATCGCCCTTCATTTAACGTGACAGTTACAAAAATGTTTTAGTGATTATGTGCCAATTATAAAACGACATCCATATCAACTTTTATATCTTGATACTTTTTATCAAAATAATTCAGGTCAACTTTTACTCATTCGTGCACATAAATATCAACAGATGCATTTTAAAGGAATGTTAAAAATCCCTCAAAATGCGATAAAAGTAATTCGCCGCACGATTTAATACATTTTAGTTTAAAACATTCTTAAACAAATCCTCATACCAATTCCAGAAAATTTAGAGGTTATGGTACCAAAAAAAACCACAAAAAGGTCAAAAGTTAGATAATTCTAATTGGAATCACAGAAAAGTAAATCCAAATCGTTCTTTCACGAAGGAAAACACAAAAATTTAGTAAAATACTCACTGAAATTGTGAATTATTGCGAATTGGTGCACTTCGTTGATCGTGGTCCGGTAGTAAGCGTAGAAAGTGAGAAGGACCAAACCAAGGATCAGATTTTGAAGGGGACGACTACGGAGGTGTAAAAACTGGTACATGACGGACGTGTCGACATCGACGTGCGTCCGTTGGCTAAATTTTCGGAAGCCGAAAAAGTGCACGATTATATCATCGCAGGTGCCTCGATCTGGATATCACGGTCGATGCAGACGCGACCATGTGGTATTCATTAGGCGCAACACTGAGAAAGAATCGACAGGTTATTCCCATACTGCGAGAATTCTATTTGGGTCTTTGCTATTCCCTTCCTGCCTCGTGGTGACCCTGGTTGACAACGATGATCATACTGCTTCTTGGAACGCACAGGACAGTCCCCTCATCCTGTTCACCTCCGACTGCCACTGACACACACTACCTATGCTGTCTACGAACACGTCATTTCGTTGCCCGCGCAAACACTGGTTTCCACAACCCTCCAGGCAGGTAGGCAGGTGACAGATGCCAGTCTCCCTACCAACCTAACTGTATGGTGCATACAACTTGCTGCAATCAAACAAATTGAGAATCAACTGCAATCAACTGCTATCGACGCTCAATTTTGAGGTTAAGTTTAGTACTTCATCCCGCAGATGGCGTCACTCTGATGTTTTTTTTTATCAGATTTTGATAAGTCAGGAAAGTGCCACGTTACGGATAAAATTTGAGATAAGAAGTAATAAAAAGCCTTACATAAGGGAGGGAGGAGATATAAAATTTCAAAAAGGTCCCTCGTTTTTTTTGTGTGTAAAAAAATTGCAATTGCAAATTTAAGTACGACAAGCATGCCGCAACTCAACGTTCAAATTATGCGACAAGTTGCCGAATGCCAGGCGCATACTTAAACAATTTTAATTATTTTTTTTTGTGAAAAAAAACAAAGTTTTTCTAAAAAGGGATTTTGTTTGTGTCAAGGAAAGAGTATTTGGATTATGTAGTTAAAAAATTAGGTCAAATAATTCAAGTTTACAAATTTTGAGTGTAATTTGGTGAAGTATAAATTTCGAAATATTGAAATATACAAAAATGCAACCCTGCTGGAAATAAAATTATTCAAAGCCTATCAGTTTAAAACCGTCAGCTATATCCATAGATATCCGTTAGAATACTTCTTCTATACTCGGTGATCCGTTTGTATGCGCAGGGTATAAGTATCCTCGCGAATTATTATCTAATCCGTCGATTCTATCCGTTTCAATCATTATCTTTACTTGTCGAACATATTCCTGTCTATTTCGATATTTATATGTTTCAATATTTAATTCTCTATCTGTCATTTACTCCTTGTCTATCCGCTTTTATATATTCCTCTCCGTTTTGATACTTGTGCATTTCAATACTTCATTTTCGATCCGTAATTTAATCCGTGTCTTTCCGCACGCCACTCGGAATTTTTCGTCACCTGTCACGGATAGAAAATGAATCCGTCCTAATCATTTTCTATCCCCGTCAATCCTCTTTTAAAAAAATGTGTTGCCTATCCGTTTCAATTCATCGTTTTCAATTCGTCTTCCTATTCTTATCTATTCGCCTTTATGTATTCCAGTATTCTTATTCTTATCTATCATCTTTTGTGTATTTCTATCCGTTTTAATACTAATGCGCTTAAATTCTTCATTTTTTATCCATGAGTTAATCCGTGTCTATTCGCGAGCCTCTAAGAATCTTCTCGTCTCCTGTGACGGATAGAAAATGTATCCTTCCTAATCATTCTATATTCCCCTCAATCCTCTCTCTCAGAAATGTATTACCTATCCGTTTTTATCCATCGTTTTCAATCCGTATTTCTATCCGTAATATATATTTATTAGATTGAACCAAACTTTTACTACAAGTCGATTAAAGCGGATTAATGCGGATAGGATAACATAACTAAAGTTGGTTAGTGAAAGACCCTGCTGGAATTAAAGGTATTCAAACCCTATCAGTTTCAATCCGTCAGCTCTCCTATCCGTTTGAATACTTCTTCTATACTCATCTATCCTATCCGTTTGAATACTTCTTCTATACTCAACGATCCGTTTGAATTTGTAGGATATCCGTCTATCCTCGTGAATCATTATCTAATTCGTCGAATCTATCCGTTTGAATCATTATCCGTCATTAAATCCTTTTCTATCCACTTTTATATATTCCTATTCGTTTCGATACTTATGCGTTTCAATACTTCATCTTCTATCTGCTATTTAATCCGTGTCTATCTGCTAGCCACTTGGAATTTTTTTTTCACCTGTCACGGATAGAAAATCTATCCATCCTAATCATTTTCTATTCCCCTCAATCCTCTTTCTAAGAAAGAGAGAATTTAATCCATATTTTTCAATCTGCTTCCAGTTCTTATTTTTCCATCAAATACTTAGATGTTCATCCTCATGAAACACGAATAGGAAATGTAACCGTGTTAATAAAGACAAATTGAAAACTATGGATTACAATAGATAGGTATAGATATTTTGGTAAGAGGATTGGAAAGGATAGATTCTGATTGACACGGATACGTTTTCTATCAGTTATACGTGATTGAGAACATCTAAAAATCGAAGTAGCTGATGGATACAGAAGGATAGGGAGGCGGATTGAAAATCATAGATTAAAACAAAGAGGAAAATATATTTTTTCGAGAGAAGGATTGAAAACGATTGATAATGATTGACACGGAAACATTTTTTATCCGATATACATGATAAGTGCTATTCATTTTTATCGCAGAACTCCTAGCGTGATGTATTAGCTCATACGGCTAGTTGTTCCGGCAGATAAATTTGGACCACGCGTGGTTAGGGTTCGCGTCTTCGTACTTGCGGATTTTTCAATGTTATATGCGTTAGCCATAGGATTAGAATGTTATGTATGTATAAAAAATGTATTTATACAATAATTAGATACGTGAGATATACGAAAATGGATAAACAAAAGAAAACTTCTTACTGATAAGAAACGGATTTCACCTCACGTATTAGAAAGTATTCAAGCGGATAAGGATTTTCAAGTGTAATAACGGATAGGCAATGATTAAAAAAATGAAAAGTGCTCATTAAGACGGATTAAAAATTTCTATCCTTTTGAATCCGTTATTTTCTAACCGTTTGAATACTTTTACTTCCGGCAGGTAAGTATATCGACATTCCAAATTTAGAGTCTTGCAAAAATTTAAAGATCTCAGTTTTCATGTATACGTTATTATGTTTAGCGTTATGGATAGAAGGATGTTTCCAAGATTTTTACTGCTTCCCAATTTTTAATTTCAGGGCTTTTGAAAATGGGTCGCTTTATGATTTAGGAATTCAATTTCAGAATGCTGCAATTTTGGTCGCTAAGGAATTGATGTAATGTTTAAAAAATAGGTCACTTTTATATTTGACAATTCAATTTTTTTAAGTCGAAACACTGGAATTTTAAAGAAATATTTCTTTAATTCAAACGAATATTAATTATGTTAAAAAGATATTTATTTGATATAAAGAGTTACCACAATAATTATGAAAATTAAATATTTATTCTTGGCTGAAAATTATTTTATTTAATTAAATATATCTGTCTATTTACTTGAAAAAAATCATTGTTTGAATAACTTATATGAAGTAAACCATTTCATATAAACACTTATTTCAACGAAACAACTATTTTCTTAAATTAAATATTTATCAATTTGGTTGGAAGAAATATTTATTTCGATGTAGAATTCGAAGGAGAATATTCCAAATAAATACTTCTGCCAATAAAATAAATATTTCAGTAAGACAAATGCATTTCATTCAATTGAAATAAATGAATATTTTATTAATAAAGGTGAGTGTAGTTTGTTTCAATAGAATACTTCTTTAGATTAAATAAATATGTTGCTAAATTCAGTACTTATTGTATTTGATATAAAGAAATATTTCTTTAGCACTTTTGATCGAATTTGAGAAGCTAAGGGTTAGATACAACTTTTCGATTATTAAGGGCGTGTGATACGTTATGATGTCACAAATTACCGACGGGGTATATAAAATATTTGGCAATCCTATTTTTAAACAAACAAAGATATCAAGTTGAAACTTAAGAGAATGATAGAAAATATGATAGGGTACATTTATTATGTGTCATTTTTTCAAAATTTAGAAAAAAAATTTTTTTAAATAATTTTTTTCAAAATTAAAAAAAAATTTTTTTTAAATAATTTTTTTTCAAAATTTTGAAAAAATGACACATAACAAATGTGCCCTATCATATTTCCTATCACTCTCTTAAGTTTCAAATTGATATCTTTGTTTAAAAATAGGATTGCTGAATATTTTATACACCCCGTCGGTAATTCATGACATTATAACGTATCACACCCCCATAAGGGGGTATTCTAGTGTGACGGGCACTTTTTCACATCATTTTTTCAGAATTTTTACATTCTCATTATATGAGAAGGTATTAGATTTGTGTAAAATTTAAACCCCCCCCCCCCGTTTTTGTGAAATGTCGACGTTTTAAGACCCCCGGAATCCAAAAAAGTGGTTTTTGTGAATGTGTCTGTCTGTCTGTATGTATGTCTGTCTGTAGATTTTTTTCTTGTTAGCACGATAACTTTCGAAAGAATTAACAGATTGGATTGGTATTTGGTATACTCTTTTAGTGTCCTAAAATGAAGGTCAAGTTCGTTAGCCAGCCATTTTGACTGAAAATTCAAAAAATCACAGCATTTTGAAAATTTTTGAGAACACTTTTTTTTGCAATTTACAAATTCTATGAAAGGAT
>JBAGKK010518773.1:0-13405 GCA_037177015.1 Euceroptres primus
TAACCTCAAATATAGCAAAAAACGGTGTTTTTTGCACTTTTAGGTTACAATATCTCGAAAACTGAGGGTGATGGAATTTTTCTGAGGTCGGATTCGGATTCAGCGCAGCAAAAACCTTCGGGTATACTAGGTCTGGTCTCTGGTTCCGGACCTTTGTCAAATTTTGTCGGCCTGTGTAATTTGAGTTTACATTGAATTCTTTTGAATTCACCTTGAATTATTTGAATTTACCTTGTCTTCTTTGAATTATTCTTTTAAATTCTTGTGAATTATTTTGAATTTATCGTGTCTTCTATCAATTCCTTATTTGAGTTTTTTTTTAAATTCTTTGCATTAATTGAATTCATCATAAATTCTTTTGAATTCTCTGCATCAATCTTGAATGCCTGGAATTCACTCTGAATTCAGCTTGCATTCTTTGAATTCTTCTTTTGAATTGTTTTAAATTTATCGTGCATTCTTTGAATTGTTCTTTTAAATACACCTTGAATTCTTTTAAATTCTTTGAATTTACCTTGAAGTCTTTGAATTCACCTTGAATTATTTAAAATTAACCTTGAACTCTTTTGAATTCACCTTTCACTCTTTTGAATTCACCTTGAATTCTTTTGTATCCTCTGAATTATTTCAAATTCATCTTGTATTCTTTGAATTCTTTTGAATTCTACTTATAATCTTTGAAATATTGTTTTGAATTTATCTTGAATTATTTTGAATTCTCTGCATTAACCTTGAATGCCTGAAATTCACTTTGAATTCTTTTGAATTCACCTTGAATTATTGGAATAACCCTAAATTCTTTTAATTTACCTTGGATTTTTTGAACTCTCCTTGAATTATTTGAATTCATCTTGTATTCTTTAAATTATTATTTTGAATTCAACATCAATTCTTTTAAATTCTTTGTATTGACCTTGAAGTCTTTGAATTCGCATTGAATTATTTGAATTAACCTTTAAATCTTTAAAATTCACCTTGAATTATTTTAAATTCTCTGCAATAACCTTGAATGCCTGAAATTCACTTTGACTTTTTTTTAATTATTTGAATAACCCTGAATTCTTAGAGTTCACCTTGAATTCTTTAGAATTTCTTTAATTCTCGAGAATTCTTTTGAATTCACTTTGTATTCTTTGAATATTTCTTTTAAATTATTTTGAATTTATCGTGCATTCTTTGAATTATTCTTCTGAATTCTTTTAAATTATTTGCATTAACCTTGAGATCATTGCATTAACCTTGAATTCTTTGAATTTATCTTGAATTCTTTTGAATTCTCTGCATTAACCTTGAATTCCTGGAATTCACTTGAACTCTTGGAACTCACTTTGATTTACTTGATTTCAGCTGGTAGGTATTCTTTGAATTATTCTTTTGAATTCTTTTGATATTGAATTTGAATTTATTTAAAGTATAGATAATTTTATACTTATTACTTCCTTAAGATTACTTAAACAAAAACAAAAAATAGCTTTATGGCATTGAAAAACGTGAGCTCAAAAGGATTTAAGGTGAATTCAAATGAATAATTCAAAGAATATTAGATAAATTCAAAAGAATTCAAAAAATAAGAAAATAAAAAGAATTTAAAAGAATTGTGTTAATTATTGTCGTGTACTCTTTGAATTATTCTTTGGAATTCACCTTGAATTCTTTTAAATTATTTGCATTCACCTTGAAGTCTTTGAATTCGCCCTGAATTCTTTAAAATTCACCTTGAATTCTTTTAAATTCTCTGCACCTTGTATTATTCGAATTTTTTAAATTTATCTTGTATTCTTTGAATATTTCTTTTGAATTTATATTGAACTCTTTAAGTTCGCCTTGAGTTCCTTATATTCTTTTGAATTCTTTTAAATTCTTTGAATTCTTTTTATTTTTTATTTTTTTGAATTCTTTCGATTTATCTAATATTCTTTGAATTATTCATTTGAATTCACCTTAAATCCTTTTAAACTCACGTTGATCCTTTAGAATTCACCTTGAACCCTTTTGAACTCATTTTGAATCCTTTTATTCACCTTAAATCCTTTGAATTCACCTTGAATCCTTTTGAATTTATCTTGAATTCTTTAAATTCACCTTGAATTCTTTGAATTAATTTTGTATTCTTTGAATTCTTTTGAATTTATCTTGTATTCTGCGAATTATTCTTTTGAATTCACAGTATATTCTTAAAAATTCACCGTATATTCTTTGAATTCTTTGGATTCTTTGATTTCTTTTGAATTCTTTTGAATTCACGTCGTACTCCTTCAATTCTTTCGAATTCATCTTGTATTCTGTGCATTATTCTTTTGAATTGACATTAAACTCTGTAAATTCAGCTTGAATTCTTTTGAATTCACAGTATATTCGTAAAAATTCACCCTCTATTCTCTTGAATTATTTTTAATCCACCTTTTGTTTCTTTTGAGTTCACCTTGAATACTTTTAAGTCTTTTGAATTCTTTTCTATTCTTTGAATCCTTTTGAATTTTCAAATTTAGATATTCATCAAAATTGCTAGTGGTTATGACCCATCCTTTAATTTTTTAACTCAATACCCCAATATTTCAGAAATTTTTAAAACCATTTCCAAAAGTACGGCTCAAAATTTGTAGAGACTGCTTTTAATAAAATCCTGTGCTTTTAAATTCACGCTGCAATTGTTTAAAAATTGCAACACTTTAAATGTCGAGAGTGAAAAGGTTTGATTTAAATAAAGTGAAAAATCGATTTGTAAGGTGACGTCAAAATTTTGACGAAATTGTGACGCAAAATTCAAATTGCAAGATTTTACTTTTTCTCTCTCAAATTTTTTTCAGTATTAAGCATCCTTTGATCCACATTAGATTCGGGAACCAATATTGAATCAATGCTGGAGACATTTCGAATAACTTTTTGTTTAATGGTTTAAATTATCATCTAACATGCTTTTCTTAATTATTATCGATATTTACCTTCTGACACTGATCTACATCTGTTACCCAGTACCAATTGTGGATCAAAATCATACCTTAAAAAAAAAAATGTTCCAAAACTGATTGCTTTTTAAATTTTGCATTTTTTTGGTCTGTTTTCAAAGAACTTACCTAATTTTTCCTGCAAAACAAATTAATTTTGTATTATAAATGCATGTGGATGTTTTAAAATGTATTTTTTAATTTAATGCTTATGTCCCGGAAGTTAATACCGCAATTTTAACATTTCGATTTTTGTGCCAAAAACGATTTTTCCAAAAATCAAACATTTCGGACAAAATTTTGAAAAAAGTTTTTTCCAGAAACTCAATTTTTTATTTAAATTCAAAGTATTTTTCTACGTAGCTTTAAGTACATATAATTTTTGCTGCAAACGAAAATTCAAAAAACGAACCATTTTTGAAAAAAATATTCAAAATGTAAAACTCAAAAGTTCATAGAATAATTCCAAAATGTTCAAAATTTGACAAAGCAAAAATTGTGATTTGTGCTCGTCGAGTCAAATACTTTTCTCCTTTTTCAAAATTTCGTATCTCCAACCCTTTTTAAAACAAAGTCCAAATTTGAAAACCTCAAAAATGAAAAATTTGAAAATTCGAAAATCTCAACAAAGAAAAGATTGTGCTGAGTTGTGCTCGTCGAAACAAACACTTTTCTCCTTTTTCAAAATTTCTTATCTTCAACCGTTTTCGAAACAAAGTCCAAATTTGAAAAACTCAAAAATATAAAAATTTTAAAATTCGAAAGTTTCGACAAAGCAAAAGTTGTACTCAGTTGTGCTCTTCGAAACAAAAATTTTTCCCCTTTTCCAGAATTTCGTATCTCAACCGTTTTTGAATAAAAGAAGGCAAGCATAATTTCACTTCATTAATTTTTAAATATTGATTACAATTTTATAATGTATTTTGTTACTTTTTATTCTTTGAAATAATATTTTCATACGTGTAAATAAAATTTCATATTTTCATATATATTTCACTTGAATTTCTCGTCTATATTGAAATATTAGTTCCTGGAAACCTTTAAAACTGTTGGAGCAATTTTTAAATATTTCATTTTTCTAAGGTTTCCAAATTTTTTTTCGAAAATGGTTGGAGATACTAAATTTTAGAAAAGGAGAAAAGTGTTCGACTTGACGAGCACAACTTAGCACAACAAGAAATTTTCAAATTTTCCATTTTTGAAGTTTCCAAATTGGTTTTCTTTTTCAAAAACGGTTGGAGATACGAAATTTTGGAGACGGAAAGGAATGTTTGTTTCGACAGCACAACTGAGCACAATTTGTCTTTTGTCAAAATTTTCGAATTTTCAAATTCTTCATTTTTGAGATTTTCAAATTTGGATTTTGTTTCGAAAATGGTTGGAGATACGAAATTTTGGAAACGAAAAAAAATGTTTGTTTCGACGAGCAAAACTCAGCACAACCTTTGCTTTGTTAAAATTGTCGAATTTTCAAATTTTTCATTTTCGAGGTTTTCGAATTTGGATTTTGTTTCGAAAACAGTTGGAGATACGAAATTTTGGAAGCAGAAAAAAATGCTTGTTTCAACGAGCACAACTGAGCACAATTTTTCTTTTTTCAAATCGCATTTTTCATTTTTGAGGTTTTCAAATTTGGATTTTATTTCGAAAAGAGTTAGGGATGCGAAATTTTGGAAAAGGAGAAAAGTATTCGACTCGACGAGCACAAATCACAACTTTTGTTTTATCGAAATTTGAACATTTTGAAATTATTCTGTTACCTTTTGAGGTTTACATTTTGAGTTTTTTTTCAAAAATGGTTACGTCTTTTGAATTTTGGTTTGCAGCAGAAATTTATATACACTTAAAGCTACGAAGCACAATACTTCGAATTGAAATAAAAAATTGTTGCAGTTCTGGAAAAAAACTTTTTTCAGAATTTTAGCAGGAATTTTTGATTTTTGGAAAAATCGTTTTTGGCACAAATCTGCACAAGTATAGCACGACTTTCATTTTTCGAAATTTTATCACTGCGGGTTTAAATTCCGGGACATTTTATGCTTTCTAAATCTGATCCACATTAGTGTCTTTTATCCTATTTAATTGTTATGTTGTTTTTTTATTTTACCCCATTGTTAAAATTAGAAAGTAGTAAAGGAAGTGGAGCACAAAAGGTTTCCCATGAGGACTGCGACCCTGGCAGCTTTTCTCATACCTTATACTCTCAGTTCTCGAACGGGGTGACCAGTTATTGTAATACCTTCGATCTGTTCCGAGATTTCGAGCAGTGCTCCATCTGGAAAAATGATGTCGCACAGTGTTCTGGACTTCGGTATTCAGGAAGCAATAGAACAACGCCACGGACAAACCCTGAAATTGATTTTGAAAAATTATATGTTGAAAGTTGTGTGGTAAGACGTTTCCAAAACTCTCAACAATTTTTTAGAATTCTTCAAACTCTAACAAAGACTCCCGAAATTTTCTCAAATCCTAAAATTTTTTTATATTCAAAAAATACAGGAGACTATTCCAGAATCTTCAAAAATCCTCTAGGATCTTCAGAAATCTTTCAAAACCTTCTAAAATTTTCTAGACGTTTCTAGGACTCTCCAGAATTTTTTAGAATCTTCCAAAATATTCGCGAGTGTTCTAGAATCTTCTGCAGTGATCCAGATTCTTTTGCATTTTTCAAAAATCTTTTAGAACCTTCTCGGCTCTCCTACAATAATCTTAGAATAGAATAGAATTTATTATGTCCTAGGTTCTTATAAAATCCCAAGGAATATTCTAAAATTTTTCAATATTCTATCAAATATACAAGACTGTTCCAGAATCTTTTAAAATTCTCCAAAATCTTCTGAAATCTTCTAAAACCTTCTACAATCTTCTAGACGTTTACAGAATTCTCCGGAATGTTTTAGAATCCTCCAAAATATTCGAGACTGTTCCAGAATTTTTTTAAATCTTATAAAATCTTCTAGACATTTCCAGAATCTTTTAGAATCCTCCAAAATATTCGAGGCTCTTCTAGAATCTTCTACAATGATCTAGATTTTTCCAGAATCTTTAAACATCTTCTGGGTTCTTCTATAATAATCTTATAAAATCTTAAAATATATCCTAAAATTCATTAATATTCTACAAAATACTCGCGACTGTTCTAGAATTTTCTACAATGATCTAGGTTCTTTTGGATTTTTCCATATAATCTTTTTAGAATCTTCTGGATTCTCCTCTAATAATCTTATAAAACCTTTAAAAATATTCTAAAATTCTTTAATATTCTACAAAAGGTACTAGACTATTCCAGAATCTTTTAAAATTCTGTAAAATTTTCTGAGCTCTTCCCTAATTTTCTAGAATATTTTAGACGTTTGCAGCATTCTTCAGAATCTTTTAGAATTCTCCAAAATCTACAAAAGGCTTCGGAGATTTTCTCAAATCCCAATATTTTTTTATATTATACAAATACATGAGACTGTTCCAGAATCTTCTAAAATCCTCTAGAATCTTCAGAAATCTTTCAAAACCTTTTAAAATTTTCTAGACGTTTCCAGGACTCTAGATTTTTTTAGAATCTTTCAAAATATTCGCGAATGTTCTAGAATCTTCTCCAGAGATCCAGATTCTTCTGAATTTTTCAAAAATCTTTTAGAATCTTGGTTCTCCGACAGTAATCTTCGAATAGAACAGAATATTCTAAAATTCTTTAATATTCTACAAAATATTTGAGACTGTTCTAAAATTTTCTACAATGATCTAGATTCTTTTGGAATCTTCTGTATAATCTTTTTAGAATCTTCTGGGTTCTCCTATAATAATCTTATAAAATCTTAAAAAATATTCCAATATTCTTTAGAACATTTTATTTTTTTATCTAATATTCTTTAGAATATGATGATCTAGATTCTTTTGGAATCTTCTGTATAATCTTTTTAGAATCTTCTGGGTTCTCCTATAATAATCTTATAAAATCTTTAAAAATATTCTAATATTCTTTAATATTCTACAAAAGAAACTAGACTATTCCAGAATCTTTTAAAATTCTCTAAAATTGTCTGAGCTCTTTCCTAATCTTCTAAAATATTCTAGATGTTTCCAGAATTTTTCAGAATCTTTTAGAATTCTCCAAAATCTACAAAAGGCTTCTGAGATTTTCTCCAATACTTTAGAATCTTTAAAACTTATCTTAAATCTGTAAAAAATTCACCAAAATATTCGAGACAAAAGAGCATAGGTAAGAATAAGAAAACGGATTGAAAAGGAAGAATTGAAATCATCAATTCTTATCAACTTATGGCAAGGAATTATTGCTAAGTAATTTTAATTATATTCCACAAGAAAGAAAATTCAGTTTACAAATGCATTAGCCGAGAAAAATTTGTTTACCACATTGTTAATAAAAATGGAAATAGTGGATCGTTATTGAACTATTAAAAAAAGTTAAAAAATCTGTTATTAACAGTTGATTACACAAAAGAAAACAACTTTAAATGCTGAAAAATAGCCAAATAAGCATTTGTTAATTAAGTTTTGTTAAATAATTATCAAATGTTATCGATTCATAGCAAAAAATCATTGCTAAATAACTGGCTAATAATTCCGTGAAAAAAGCGGTATTTTATTTATAAATACATAAAATGATAAAAATTTGTTTAAACAATTGTTGTTTACAATAATAAATTGTTTACGGTCATCAAAATGTTCTTAAAAATTTAGAAATTAGTTATTTACAGTTAATTTCATCGAAAAAATCAAGTTTGTACCTCCAGAAATAGCCAAATAGTGCATTTGTTAATTAAGATAGTTTAAACAATTATTCATTTTTATTTGGTGGCCAAATATTATACTTAGGTTTTATTTCCAAGTAATATGTGATCGATTCCATAGAACAAACTTTATTTATTCCATAAAAAACACCTGATACGGATATTTGTTTATAAAAATTGCTTTTAAAATAACAAATTATTTAATAACTTTTATTAATTCAACTAAAAAACTCTTTTTGTCCATAAATTGTTCAAATTTAGTGCGAATCATGTGACGAATCGCCGTCAATCCCCACGAAACCATTTTCATTCACTTATTTGTTTATTACAAATTCAATAAATTTTTTAACATTTGCATTGCTATTGGACATCTTTTTTGGATAGTTGCTTTCAGTTTTCTAGGTATTTTTGATTGAATCAAAACATTTTTTAAAAACCGGTATACTTCAAGTCAATTTCTTTTCATTTTTGTTATTAAATGAACACAAAAAATAAACAAAAATTTAAAAATCGGGCATGACAGTTCGATGCGAAATTTACATTTGTTCACTAATTTTTTTATAATAATTTAAATTTTTGTTTTATTAAATTAATACTGCTGGATATCGTATTTGATAAGTTTTTGCCTCGACATGAACCATTTTCGGTAAAATAAAAAATTGTTGGACTAAATGGCAGTTTTGAAATCGAAAATTTTTTTTCTTTATTTTGTTTATTAAATAAAAAGTTGTTGAGAACATTTTTTTATTTAATAAAAAAAATTTTCGATTTCAAAACTGCCATTTAGTCAAAAAATTGTTTATTTTACCGAAAATGGTTCACGTCGAGGCAAAAACTTATCAAAAACGATATCCAGCAGTATTAGTTTAATAAAACAAAAATTTAAATTATTATAAAAAAATTAGTGAACAAATGTTATATCTTCTTTATTTGCCACATTTAAGTACACTAAACCAATTTTTTTAGGGGAAAATGGAAATAAAATCATGTTAACTTGAAATTAGAAGACGTTAAACATCAATTCCTAACTGTTTAGAACAATTTAATAAACAAATACAAAATTAAGGCACTTTTAATTAGATAGATTTAGCTTTTGCAGCAGAATTAGCTATAAATATTTTACTACTGATCTTCTGCTGTGATAGTTTGAACCACAAGAATAATCGTGTATTATTTAAACAAATTTAATAAACAAATTCATTATTTGGCCTTTTTTGTGTAGATAAGCTTCGTTTTTTCAGCAGAATCAA
This sequence comes from Euceroptres primus, assembly GCA_037177015.1. Classification (NCBI taxonomy): domain Eukaryota; kingdom Metazoa; phylum Arthropoda; class Insecta; order Hymenoptera; family Figitidae; genus Euceroptres; species Euceroptres primus. Next base: position 8,944 of record JBAGKK010518773.1, read on the forward strand.
TAACTAGTATGTTGCCAATGTGTCTTGCTATTTTACTTTACACTTAGGCATCAATTTTTCATTGTTTAAACAAATTTAGTTAACAAATTAATTATTTGAGCATTTTTCAATATAGAAATTTTGTTTTTTCAACAGAATCAACTACAAACATCTCAGAGATAGTCTATCGCGATGATGATTCGCAGTTAAACAATAATTGTACATTATTGAAACAAATTTAATAAACAAATGCATTGCTCCGCTGCTTTTCATTAAATTAGTTTCGTTTTTTTTTAGCAGAATCTACTATAAATATTTCACCAATGGCTTTTTGCTGTGATAATTTGCAGTTAGACAATATTGTATATTGTTTAAACAAATTTAATAAACAAAGGTATTGTTTGGTAATTATTCAATATATAAGCTTCGTTTTTTTAGCAGAATCAACAACTAGTGTGTTGCCAATGTGTTTTGTTGTTTTACTTTACACTTAGGCATCAATTGTTTATTGTTGAAACAAATTTAGTTAACAAATTAAATATTTGAGTATTTTTCAGTATAGAAATTTATTTTTTTCAGCAGAATCAACAACAAATATCTCAGAGATAGTCTATTGTTATGATGATTCGTAGTTAGACAATAATTGTTTTAAAAAAACGAAGTTTATCTATTAAAAAATTGCCAAACAGTACATTTGTTTATTAAATTTGATTAAACAATGTACAATTATTGTCTAACGGCAAATTTTCATTACAGAAGGCCATTGGTGATATATTTTTAGTTGATTCTATTAAAAAAACGAAACTAATTTATTTAAATACTGCCAAGCAAGGCATTTGTTTACTAAATTTGTTTAAATAATGTAAAATTATAGTTTAACTGTGAATCATCATAGCAATAGACTATCTCTGAGATGTTTGTAGTTGATTCTGCTGAAAAAACAAAACTTCTATATTGAAAAATGCTCAAATAATTAATTTGTTAACTAAATGTCCTTAAATAATTAACAATTGATGTGAAAGTGCGAAGTAAAACAGCAAGACATATTAGCAACATACTAGTTATTGATTCCGCTGAAAGAAACGAAGCATATATACTCAAAAATGGCTAAATAATGCATTTGTTTAATAAATTTATTTAAATAATACACGATTGTTCTTTCAGTGCAAACTATCACAGGAGAAGGTCATTGGTGAAATATTATTAGCTAATTCTGCTGAAAAAGGTAAATCTCTCTATTAAAAAACGCCTTAATTCCGTATTTGTTTATTGAATTGTTATAAACAATTAGGAATTGATGTTTAACGTCTTCTAATTTTAAGTTAACATTATTTTATTTTCATTTGCTCGTGAAAATATTGGTTTAGTGCATTTAAATTTGCAAATGTACTCCATGTACTCCACGCAAAAGGCTCAAAATTTCGAATTTGTTTATCTAATTTGTTTATAAAAATGTAAATTGTCATATTTCACCAAATATTATCATAGATTTATCATTTTTTAAAAATACTTGCAGCCATTCCGGCGATTAAAAAAAATTATAATTTGAAAACACCTTAAATTTAAATATTTTGCTAAAAGAATTGTTTATAACAATGGTTGTTATTAACTTTTCAATTATTTTTGTGATTAAATGTCATTCCTACATTAGTACGAAGCACTTTTAGCAAAAAGAAAAATTTCTTTACCATTAATAAGACTGTTTGCCAATTTGTTGTTCATAAAATTTGTTTACAACGATTAAATGAAATAATAAACAAATGATTTGTATTCTGTGAGTCCCCAAACATTCATTTAAGACAATATAGAGTTTACTTAAGCAGTTATTAAAGCGTAAAAAATTGTTATGTAAAAAATTTCAGTTTTTCCATACTTTGAGTAGAAAAATTATTGATAAACAAATACAGGAGACAATATTTCTGACCGCGAAGGTCTCTAGAATTTAATACACTTTATTCTTTTTTTTTTAATTAAAAATCGGACCAAACTTGAAGGCTCTGGACATTTTTGAACGAAAAAAGTGCATTTCCTCCCAGTATGCACCGCAGAAACAGCCGAAATGCAAGAAAGAGACAAAGCGCGTCGATATAGGACAGCATGACTTTGCGTCCTTTTCCTGTTTCATCGTGCGATGGCCTAAACTTACGTGCTGGGGCTTGGATTTTGCAAATTTTTGGAACTTAAACATTTATAAGTTCTAATTTCATCAAATTGATATCAGAAACATCTCTAAGTACTTTAATAAGTATTGGTAAACTACAATTTTTAAACTTTAACTTTTTCGAAGTGAAATTCTGTAACGAAATTGTAAGAATAAATTTGAGTACACTTGAATTGAAATTAATTTTGCTCAGCCGATTTCAAAAAAATTCAAATTGTAGTTGGTTAAGCAGAATTAAAGTGAAATAAATAGTCACTCAACCGAAATCGAGCTCACGGATTCAAAAAAATTGACCGAGTTCGACTCCTGCTGCGAATTCTCACGAATAGAGATTGAGAATTTCAATTCCGCTCTGTTGAATTGCGAAGAATTGGCGTTGAGCACCAATTCGTGTTTGGTGCATAACCGGATTCAGAAGATTCTCTCTGAATTCTTTTCAATTCTTTTCAATAAATTTCTTTTTACTGGGTTCAATACATAATTTAAATTGTTTTCAGTAGACCTGTACACCCAACTTTAATACACATTAAACCCTCGAATAAAATATCAATCCCACCTCCCATAAAATTTACCCATAAAGTTACCTGCGAAGATAGGAGAAAAGCCCTGGAGTATGTGAAGATATTAGCAACCTGTCCTTCCTCCGGACCAGCCAGCACCAGGACATAGGTGACTCCAAGAAGTGGTATAAGCACCAAAAGGGCTTTACTGGCCTTTCGATATTGCTGCGTCTCCACATTGTTGGCTGACCTCAGCTTTGTTATCAGTACCTGCAGGAAATATAAAAACATCCTCGTAAAAAGAAGATTAAGGCTCTCCCTAAGTTCCACAGGAGTATTAAACTTCGCTTCGATATATCGCGTGTTTCTTTTCAAACACGATATTTATCCCCTGATGAATGCGAAAACTACTCACCCACATTATCATAAAGAGAAAAATGACGTTTACGCAAAGCACGCCGATAGCAGGGGCTTGGTAGAACCAGTCGTAAGGGTGTGGTATCATCCAGGGGCAATGCCTCCATAAAACCACGTCCTGCCAAGAAAAAAAAACATAGTTTGAATGAACGGAAAGTGGTTAAAAGATAACAAGCAGCTTTTAACAATTCACGAACTCGCTTTGCCAAATAATTTCTGGGTCAATAGGATCGATTCCAATTTGCCTCTTATCTTTCTAGTGTTCTAAACTCAAGAACCAATTTCTTGTTTCAATCTTCAATTTACATTTTAGGAAAGTAGCTTAAAGATTTCGCTCAAGTATATAAGTGGGTGAGGTAGATTTATGTGTTTAATCTACCGCTTGGGGAATACTAACCACTCGGCTAGGGATGAATACTGAGTACTAGAGCAACTGAACCATTGGATGAACTGACGACTTAATTGCTGAGGAGTTAACGGCATCAGTCTTGAAGTCCATAGCAATCAAGACGTTGCTTCAGCTAACAGTTTAATTAAAGCTATGCTAAGCATCAATCTCCTTCAGGCGGGATATTAACGACTATAGTAGCGAGAATTTCTGAATTAGTAAACGCAGGCGACTGACAAAGGGTAAACTAACCACCATTCTGTGGAGGAATACTCCTAATTGAGGGATGAATTGACAATTTGAGTGATGTCAACTTTATGGTATCAGTCATTAAGTTAACAGCTACCTACGATGAGGAAATATTGAAGGATTTATATAATGTTTAACGATCATGTGGTTAAACTCCTTTAACGTCCGAGAAGTTGATAAATTGAAAAGAACATCATATAAAATCTGGTTAAAAGTTGATAAATTGAAAAGAACATCATATAAAATGTGGTTAAAAGTTGATAAATTGAAAAGAACATCATATAAAATGTGGTTAAAAGTTGATAAATTGAAAAGAACATCATATAAAATATTGATGTTTTAAGAAACGACGCCAATCAGACAATTTATTGGTGTAACATCTCCCAACGTTTCGAGATCTGATCAATTTCCTCTTCGAGGGGAATTGATCTATATACATAAATATCTATATACATAAATATAAAAGTGGTAACAAAGTTCACAATTTAGAAACAGATCCTATGTAAAACTGTCAAAAAGTTTTTTTTTCTTACCAATCCATTAAAATCATAATGGTCTAGTTATAATATATCGAAACGTTAATTATAAAAAACAAACAACAGCAATTATTTTTAAGGGTATTGGATAAATGACTTTGAAAATTGCCGACTGGCCGTGAAATTTGTCTAAGTCCAAACACCCAATTTTTCCTGCACTGGAAAATACGTATATTTAATTTTAATTTTTATTGAGATGAAATTAAATTATACTTACGTGTACTGTAGTGAT
>JBAGKK010518794.1:0-13405 GCA_037177015.1 Euceroptres primus
CATGAAAATTCAGTTACAGTATGGTAAATTTCAATTACAATTTGGTAATTTTTAGATACGTTTTCTGAAAAGTATCTCAAGTTTTATAAAAATTTCTGTTACTTTCGTAACCTAAAAGTTCTGGAAATTTACGAACATTTCTAACAGTGTACTCTAACGAAGTCTCTCAGTGTAGTACCGTGCTTGCTGATAAAATCGTTGTCACAACTATTATTCATTTCTTGCAATGGATGCAGAATGTTTAAGTGGATATTATTTGATTTGAAATTGGAAATTCTTTAAAAAGAGTCACAATATAAATATTATTGCACGTGTCACCGAAGATGCGTCTTCGATTAAAAAATACACCGATAAAGTGCATCAGCAACTGTGCAAGTGCATTATCTAAAAAAAATAAGATGAGTAATCCAGACTGACAATAAAACTATATTTATGTTTTACAGTCGATCATCATCCTTTAAATCGTATAATAAATAATCGTATTGTATCGTATCGTATAATAAATAAACGATCGTATAAATAAAAAACACCTATGTAGTATATGAAAAGACTTTGTTCTTTTTGTATATGAGACGGGAAGATCGACGACCGCGACATTGGCGAACCCCCCACGTGTGTCCTCGGACAACGTGTTCCGCAAATGACAATTGCTTTACACTGCGCCTTGAACGCAAATACGTAGCCCCTATGTTATTATATTACTGTACGTATTCATGCACTCAATGTCAGTGGTGTAACGAGAGTAAGTAGAAGTTAAGGGCCTCCTTTCGGGGATTTCTATCTTTGGCAAACATGTTTGCAAGGTTCTTCTTTCTGGTGAGTCATCAGTTTCACCAGCTGAAGACCAAATTTTTATGGAAAACAATGTAACTTTATCATATGAAGTCTCATTTAAAAATATACCCGAAAATAAAACAAATCTTCGCATATTTGAAGGTTTTCATGTAATTTCATTGAAAACTGTTTGTCACTTCGTCAAAAATTATACACGGTGAAAAAAAACTGTAAAATTCTGTAAAAATTCTGTAAAAAAAAATCTGTAAAAAAATCATCTGTTACAATAGGGACAGCAGATTGCTTCAGTTATATTTATAGAAAGGGCACAGCAGGATAAAAGCATGGATAAGCTGCCCCCGCCTGGATCTGGTTGAGATTTTTACAGCAACTTGCCATTGATGGGAGATTAAATTTCCCAAAAGATTATATATGAAAAAAATTTTTTATGAGAGTTATGGGGGTAAGAGGACAAAATAGAAAATAATTTTTTTCTCGAGAATGGCTAAATCGATTTTGATGAAAAAAATATATGTTATGGGTTTCAGTGCAAAAATGTTATAAAACAATTACCGAATTTTTTTGGCAAAAAATGCGGGTAAATTTTCTAAATTTTTTTGAATTTTTTTATGGGATGCACTTGAGGCACTATCACCATTTTCTCCCTAAACGATCTCTATATAATAAAATAAAAAAAATGTTCAAAATAATATTCCGGCTTATATTTTCAACCGATTTAAAATTTTTTTAAAAACAGAAGCTAAATAAATTCTTAAGAGATCTGTGAGAGCCGATTTTTGAAAAAAGTTGATAAATTTTTTTTATTTAAGTATAAACTTTGTAAATTTTTAAGTCTCCAATGCATTAACAATGCATAAATTGTTCAGTTTGAGTGACATTAATGTGTAATCGATAAATGTAGATTCATAAAATACTAACTGAGCGTTTATAATAAATTAATAATTTGTTATTAACAATTGCATTGTTATAAACAGAACTCGGAGATTTTATAATGATTCTGAATATTTATAAAGTGAATTTTTTCTGTAATCCAATTTGCAGTCATGTAAAAGCATTATAAAAATAAATGGAAGTATATTTCTCATTGTTGTAAACAAATAATATAAACAAATGCAGAGTTTAAACAATTTTTAAAAGTTTGAGGTACTTTTTTTGGAAGTTTGTTTCAATTGGTTTGCCAGTGATATTCCAGAACATTACATTGACATTTCATGAAGAATGTGGTTTTTATAAGCAAATGGTATAAACAAATTCGCTGTTTGTGCAATTTTTTAAAGTTTGAGGTACTTTTTTTGGAAATTTGTTTTAATTGGTTTGTAAGTGATAATCTAAAGCAGTACATTGACATTTTATGAAAAATGTGATTGTTATAAAAAATGGCATGAACAAATTCACTGTTTGTGCAATTTTTTAAAGTTTGAGATACTTTTTTTTGGAAATTTGTTCCAATTGATTTGCCAGTGATATTCCAAAGCAGTACATTGACATTTTATGAAAAATGTGATTGTTATAAAAAATGGCATGAACAAATTTACTGTTTGTGCAATTTTTTAAAGTTTGAGATACTTTTTTTGGAAATTTGTTCCAATTGATTTGCCAGTGATATTCCAAAGCAGTACATTGACATTTTATGAAAAATGTAATTGTTATAAACAAATGGCATAAACAAATTCGTTGTTTGTGCAATTTTTTAAAGCTTGATGTACTTTTTTGGGAAATTTGTTTCAATTGGTTTTAACTGATGTTCCAGAGCAGCACATTGACATTTTGAAAAATGTGAAATGTGATTGTTATAAACAAATGGCATACACAAATTCGCTGCGAATTCGTTTATAGCAATAATGTTTGTAATGAAATAACAATATACTGTCTTAAAATAACTATGGCAAACCAATTAAAACAAGAAAAAGCATCTTAAACTTTAAAAAATTGCACAAAGAGCGAATTTGTTTATTCCATTTGTTTATAACAATCACATTTTTTATAAAATACCAATGTACTGTTCCGGAATATCACTGGCAAACCAATTGAAACAAATTTCCAAAAAAAGTACCTCAAACTTTTAAAAATTGCTTATACTCTGCATTTGTTTATATTATTTGCTTAGAACGATGAGATATACTTCCATTTTTTTTTTATAATGCTTTTAGATGATTTCAAATTCGATTACAGACAAAAGTCACTTTATAAATATTCAAAATCATTATAAAATCTCAGACTGCTGTTTATAACAATACAATTGTTAATAACAAATTATAATTTTATTATAAACTCTCAATTAGTATTTTGCGAATCTGAATTTATCGATTAAACATTAATGTCACTCAAACTGAACAATTTATGCATTGTTAATGCAACGGAAACTTAAAAATTTTAATTTTTGCAAAGTTTATACATGAATAAAAAAAATTTATCAACTTTTTTAAAAATCGGCTCTCACAGATCTCTTAAGAATTTATTTAGCTTCCGTTTAAAAAAAAACTTTAAAATCGGTTGAAAATATAAGCCGGAATGAACATTTTTTCATCCAATACTTCACGTTCGAATGTCGAAAATATTGTGAAGCTTTATATTCAAAATGTTTAAATCTAACTACTTTTATCCGTCATACTTCACTGAAAAAAAATTCTTTTGAATCTATATCAGGTGCTATTGCGATCTGCCAAAAGCAGATGCTAATTATGTAAAATAATATACTATGGAATTTAAAGTATCACTGTAGATTCACAAACGGTAAACTTTGATTAAAAAATGGTAGATTTTGAATCAACAGCGATGCTATAAATTCCAGAGATTCACTCAGAGAAAACTTATTTTCAAGTTTTAAAATATCGTTTGTAACTTCTTTTTCTTGATTTGATATGAAAATTTGTTTAACTTAAAAAAGCATTTATTTGATCAAAAAAAAGTTTGATTCAGATAAAATTTGTTTTTATTCAAATAATATTTGTAATATTTTTTTCCAATAGTTTAACCGAGTACCTATTGTTATCATCTTCATGCACCCTGTATATATAGAAAGTTTCTATTAAATTTTTTTAACCCCTTAGCAATGCAATTATATTTTTGATTCAAAAACATTTTGTTTGAATGTAAACTACTTTTTTCTGAGGGTTCAAACGTTTTTTTTTTCTCAGTGTTGACAAAAAACGATTATTTAATATTGAGAATTTGAATTAGTAACTTAATTCTAGTTATACATCAGTAATTTATTTAATTAAGTACCTATTGCTACCTTCTCATGCACCTATGTATATATAGGAAGTTCTATTTCAAACTATCGCACATGTTCTATTCTTGGAGAAATTTTGTGTATGACCTATCCCAAATTCCAATGAGTCGGTTCTGATTTCTATCTCGAGTAAAAGTTTTGTTAGGGCTTGAGTTATTAAAAATTTATAACAATTAAACAAAGTACGAAAACTCTATTTCATAATTTCTTTTTTTCAATAGTAATTAATTATATTATAATAAGTATTATAATTTTCAAATTTTGTTTTTGTAAAAATTGCAGGATTAAATGGCAATAAAGGAACTAAAAATAAAGTTTTATGTGTTGACCGTTGACGAATAAAAGTAATCCCTAAAACAAAGATATAACCGCTTTATCAAGACGTTTGTCATTTTAAAGTCCAATATAAGGAATAAGTCATAAAGTTATTTGATATATTTAATCCTTGGTGACGCTTTCTTCAAACTAAATTAATATTTTTATACTGCAAAATCTAGAACTGCGTATTAGAAGTCACAAATCATTTTACGATATTCAAGATTACATTTTTCTTTGTTTGGAGAACTGTCTTTTTCCGGATTCTACGGCCAAATTAATCCATGTAAAGAATCTAATTGTTTGTTTCAGATCTTTTTAAATTGTTTTTAATGTAAATTATAATTTAAAGAATCTGGAAAATGATTTTCTTAAAATTATTGTTCAACAAGTCGCTTCCATACATATATTAATTCATGATATTATGGAAACAATAAATTATTTGAACAACGGCGAAATCTATACAAACAAAATTCCCGATCTCTGACATAAATTCGACTACATTTCCTGTTTTCTTGATCTGATATCGACTCGCTGATAATTTTCAATAATTAATAGCATCAGAAAAAAATGAATACACTCAGAAAAAAAGTTTTTTACATTCAAACAAAATTTTTTAAATAAAAAATATAATTGCATTTCTATAGGGTCAATAAAACATTTAGTCAATTCAAATAAATATTATTTGAATAAAAAAATTTCATTTGAATCAAACTTTTTTCTGATCTAACGAATGTTTTTTTTTAATACAAACAAATTTACATACCGAATCAAGGAAAAGAGGTTAAAAAACGATTTTGCTATCTTGAAAATAAGTATTCTCTGATACATATATTGTACTTTTGATAACAAATTTCTTAAAACTATTTGGGACTAATTTACTCTAGAAGCCAAACAGAAGTCGCAGAGGTAAAATTAAAATATCATGAAATCTGTAAACTTTACCAACTCTGTTAAAAATTAATATTCACGTAGATGATTAACGAAATTGACAGTAAAAAGAATACTTAAAATTGTTACACCTTAAAGTGGTTTGGATTAAATTCAGTAAAATTTTCCTGGATCTAAGCAAAATTGATTTGATTTTATGTAAAATTTGCCTGAATTTAAGACTCAATTCTGAAATTCAGTTAACGTGGTATATTAAGTTTAGACCAATATTTCTTAAATTCAGACAAATTTTATACTGAATTTAATTCAAATCATTTTAAGATGTAACAATTTTAAGTATTCTTTTCTACTGTGCTGGAATCAATACAAAAGATCCTATTATGAAGAACCATTTTGCAAAAAAATTTGCCTTAAATTCAGACAAATTTGATACTGAATTTAATCCAAATCATTATAAGATGTAACAATTTTAAGTATTCTTTTCCACTGTGCTGGAGCCAATACAAAAGATTCCATTATGAAGAACCATTTTGCAAAAAAATTTGCCTTAAATTCAGACAAATTTGATACTGAATTTAATCCAAATCATTTTAAGATGTACCAATTTTAAGTATTCTTTTCTACTGTGCTGGAGTCAATACAAAAGATTCCATTATGAAGAACCATTTTGCAAAAAAATTATTTTATTGCACCAAAGCAAGAGTTTATAAATACAGCTATAAAAAAGCGAAAGTACTGATAGGTAGCAATGACCGATAGTGTTGTCTTAAAATAGCAACTGCGCGAGTGGGTATGAAGCACTGCTGTTTAACACTCGTTTTTTGAAACAAATGCTTCAATTTTACCCACAAAAAATTTTAAATAATAATATTTTAATTTAATTTATTTATTTCAAAGAACATAATAAAGTAACGACCCCAATAGTGGTCCACCTATCTAAAGTGGGCCCTTCATGTAAAATAATTTTAACAATTACTGAATAATGATCTGTAACAATTATTTATTTAAATAATTATTCAGCATAGGGTGGCCGAAAAATATTTAATAGTTCTTTATAATTATTATTTATGTAAATAATGTAAATAATAGGCCACCTATGTTATCTTCAAAATAAATTATATATATCTAATAAAATCCTTTGCAAATCACTGCAAAATAGTGAAAACGGGAAAAACTATCTTTAAAAATTGTTTGTTACGATACATGCAACTGATTTACGCCTGCAGAGAATGATAATAAGTTTAATAAATCACGCCTACCTCTATTGATCACAGGGTCCTTGTCATCTCTGTCGATTTCCACTGTCAGCTGAACTGTCATCTTCCCACGTCACCTCTTCAGCCACGTGCTCTTTATCTCGGTTTCTCAGAAGAAATATTGGCCCTTTCCAGTGATGCTTGCATGGATAGATTAGCAGCCAGAACTGATGAACTCACTAGTTTTCAAACAACTGCGAATGCACCGGTGTCTGATCGCAGAAGGTCTTTGTTTGCCGACAAGTAGCGCGCTTTGACTTGCTTTAACTTGGTGAACGGCGTTCGAGGAACATGAGAAGAAGGAGATGAAGAAGAAGAAAGATGACCGTGCTCTATCTCAGATTCTGAGAGCGATTAATGTACACCTGAATCACGAACGATGCATTCTCGACGGTTTATGAGGATAAACAGTTGTGACTTTGTGATGTTAAATTGCGCGCTTGCTCACACGTGGCCCAGACTGAGTATATATCAATGTATTGAAATTAAATATTGCAGGCGTGTAGGTGCAGGTCTTGGATCCATCAAGTCGAGTCATCACGTGTTCCTTTCCGAAGGGTGAATGTATTTCTAAAATACCTCAGGGCCACGGATGCAGTCGTTCATTCACAATACCTCTGCAAAAATAAATTCGTATCAGTTTTTTGCTTCTCTGCAGAGATGTAGGGTCAACATTTTTATTGTGGAGGCAAAATTTCTCAAGAATATCTAAGTTGCTAAGCACACTACAGAAGTGTACTTTCAAAATTCTAGGATTTTCAGGCCTAATTTAGAAAAAATTCTAGTCAATTCAACTCATTATTCTACTGGCTGTAAAATTGCGGACAATTTTGGGTACCGTGGCATTAAAAATGTGCATTAATAAATACAAATTAGAGGCGTGCAGACGACAGATCGAATTTTCAGTGCAAATTGGTACCTTTTTGGTCACGCTTAGAACATTCGATTTTTCGAAACTGAATTTAATTCTAAAAAAAGATAGAAGCAACTTAAATCACTTCGAATGTAGGGTTTCTTAAAACCAAAATTATTCAGTTGGTTTTGAAATAAAATACATCCGAAATAACGTGGATTGCAAGTCGAATTCAAAAATAAATGTTCTAAGCGTGTTTAAACAATTTAAAAAGATCTGACATAAACAGACTGACTCTGCAAATGTATTAATGAGAGCTTAGCATAATGAAAATCAATTTATTCTTGACATTCTCGTAATTAAAATACGGTTAAACAAATAAAAATTGTTTAAACTATTTGCAGTAAGTTGAAAAAAGGACAAAATTAAAAGAAAGTAACGAAATATATGTAATAATTTGAAAAAAGCTATAAATTTCTACATTCTTTCAGATAGAAGTTATACCTTTCATGAATTCTAACATTTTAAATATTTTTTTAAACATTTTTAAAAGAACTGAATTGAATAGTTAAGACTCTTAAAACTAGTTGGGTCGTAGTAGTAAAAAAACACTGGTTTACGATAAAAAAAAATTATTTAAACAAATAAAATTTGTTTAAACAATCTCAAATTACTTAAAAAATAAATAAATTCTTGTCTTTTATCCACTGATGAGTTTTTATGAAAAAGACATTAAGATAAAGTGATAATTAATCTCAACATTCAAACCAAAATTACCCTGTTATGGGGGTTGTTTTAGGGGCACCATAAAAGGGGTTTGAAGGGGTTTAAATTTTTAAAAATTATGGATTCTTATTCCTTGAAGTCAACATTTATTGTGGAGGCAAAATTTCTCTAATTAATTAGTATGTTTTACTAATTGAAAATTATTATAATACTTTTCCATTGATTGACAAATAAAACGGAGTTTTTTATATAAATATTTAAATATCTAAATCCTTTTAAAGAAGAGAATGAATAAATAATTCAATTCTTGATATTTAAATAAATAATTATAAAATATAAAAAATATATAAAAAGGAAAGAGAAGGAATTATAATATTAAATTATTATTTATTATATTATATATATATATATATATAATATATATATAATATATAATAATATAATATTATTATATTATATTATTATATTATATTAAATTAGAATGTTTTACTCATCGAAAATTATTATAAGACTTTTTCATTGATTGACAAATAAAACAAAGTTTTTAATATAAATATTTAAATATCTACCTAAATCCTTTTTAAGAAGAGAATTAATAAATAATTTAAGTTGTTAAGCAGGGTTACTACAAAAGTGTACTTTCAAAATTTCAGATTTTTCAGGTCTAATTTAGAAAAAATTCCAGTCAATTCAACTTAATATTCTACTGGTCGTAAACGAATTTTACGACAATTTTTAGTACTGTGGTTAATAAATGCAAATTAGAGGCGTGCAGGCGACAGATCGAATTTTCAGTGCAAATTGGTACCTTTTTAGTCACGCTTAGAACATTCGATTTTTCGAAACTGAATTTAATTCATGAAGAAATAGAAGCAACTTAAATCACTTCGAATGTAGGGTTTCTTAAAACCGAAATTATTCAGTTGGTTTTGAAGTGAAATACATCCGAAATAACGCGGATTGCAAGTAGAATTAAAAAATAAATATTCTAAATGTGGCCAAAAAGGTACTAATTTGCATTAAAAATTCAATCTAACGATTGCACACCTTTGATGCAAATGCAAAGGGCTTTTCAACAATTATTAAATTCTAAACAATTAATTCCTGTCGATTTACAATTTTAAAATTCTCAGCCAAAAATTCAAATAATTATTAAGACTTTAAAAGAGGTGCCGTTAAAAAAATTCCAGTTCTTTTTTTAAAATTCCATGACTTTTCCAAGTTTTTCTGAACTTTTTTAAAATTCCATGGCACATTTCCAGGTTTTCCAGGTCTTGTAGAAACCCTGAAAGAAGGAAACGGTTCTAGCTGGATGTTTTTTAATTTCTTTCCTCTTTTTTCTTTCGTTAGTTTATTTGCGATATTCTGCTATAAGAAGTTATTTAAACAAACTAAATTTCTTTCCTCTTTTTTCTTTCGTTAGTTTATTCGCAATATTCTGCTATAAGAAGTTATTTAAACAAATAAATTTTTTTAAACAATTTGCAATAAGTTAAAAAAGAACAAACTTAAAAGAAAGTAAAGAAACATGGAAAAATTTGTAAGAAAAAACTTTAAACTTCCACCTTCTTTCAGTTGGAAGTTACCTTTTAACAATTATAAATTGTTTAAACAATTGAAGATCTGAAATAAACAGATTGACTCTACAAATGTATTAATGAGAGCTTATCATAAAGAAATTCAATTTGTTCTCGGCATTCTGATAATAAAAAATTGTTTAAACGAATAAAAATTGTTTAAACAATTTGCAGTAAGTTGAAAAGAGAGCAAAATTAAAAGAAAGTAACGAAACATATGTAATAATTTACAAAAAGCTATAAATTTCCACATTCTTTCAGTTAGAAGTTATACATTTCAATAAATTTGTTAAACAATTTTAAAAGAACTGAATTAAATAGTTAGAATCTTATAATTGATTAATAGGGTCGTAGCAGTAAAAAACACATTGGATCATGATATTTTTTAAGAAAAAAATTATTTAACAAATAAAATTTGTTTAAACAATCTTAAATTACTTAGAAAATGAATACAATCTTGACTTTTATCCAATGATGAGTGTTTATGAAAAAAAAAACATTAAGAGAAAGTGATAATTAATGTCAACATTAAAACTATAATTATCCTGTTATGGGGGTTATTTTTGTGGCACCATAAAAAGGGTTTAAAGGGGTTTAAATTTTTAAAAAATTATGGATTCTTATTCCTTGAAGTCAACATTTATTATGGAGGCTAAATTTCTCTAATTAATTAGTATGTTTTACTAATCGAAAATTATTATAATACTTTTTCATTGATTGACAAATAAAACGGAGTTTTTTATATAAATATTTAAATATTTATCTAAATCATATTAAAGAAGAGAAATAATAAATAATTAAATTCTTGATATTTAAGTAAATAATTATAATAATTATAATATTAAATATTTAATTAATTAATTAGTATGTTTTACTAATCGAAAATTATTATAAGACTTTTTCATTGATTGACAAGTAAAACAGAGTTTTTTATATAAATATTTAACTATTTTCCTAATTCTTTTTAAGAAGAGTTGCTAAGCAGGGTTACTACAGAAGTGTAAATTTAAAATTTCAGATTTCTCAGATCTAATTTTTAAAAAAATTGCAGTAAATTCAACTCAATATTCTACTGGTCGTAAACGAATTTGCCAGCAATTTTTGGCACTGTGGTTAATAAATGCAAATTAGAGGCTTGCAGTGGACAGATGGAATTTTCAGTGCAAATTGATACCTTTTTGCTCACGCTTAGAACATTAGATTTTTCGAAACTGAATTTAATTCAGGAAGAAATCAAAGCAACTTAAATCACTTCAAATTTGGATTCCTTGAAATCGAAGTTATTCAGTTGGTTTTGAAATGAAATACATCCGAAATAACGCGGATTTCAAGTCGAATTGAAAAATAAATGTTCTAGGCGTGACCAAAAAGGTACTAATTTGCATTAAAAATTCAATCTGACGATTGCACACCTTTGATGCAAATATAAAGGACTTTTCAACAATTATTAAATTCTAAAAACTATTAATTACTATCATATTTGCAGTTTTAAAATTCTCAGCCAAAAACTAAAATAATTATTAAGACTTTAAAAGAGGTATCGATAAAAAAATTCCAGTTCTTTTTTCAAAATTCCATGACTTTTCCAGGTTTTTCTGAACTTTTTAAAAATTTCATGACGTTTTCAGATTTTCCAGGTCTTGTAGCAACCCTGAAAGAAGCAAGGGATTCTAGTTGGTTGCATTTTAATTTCTTTTCCGTTTTTTATTTCGTTACTTTATTCGCGGTATTCTGCTATAAGAAGTTATTTGAACAAATAAAAATTGTTTAAACAATTTTCAATAAGTTAAAAGAAGGGAAAAATTTAAAAAAGTGAAGGAAACATAGAAAAATTCAAAAAACTTTAAGCTTCCACCTTCTTTCAGTTGGAAGTTACCTTTTAACAATTATAAATTATTTAAACAATTGAAAAAGATCTGAAATAAACAGATTGACTCTGAAAATGTATTATTGAGTTTACTCGAAGCTTAGCATAAAGAAAATCAATTTATTCTCGACATTCTGGTATCAAAAAAATGTTTAAACAAATAAAAATTGTTTAAACAATTTGCAGTAAGTTGAAAAAGGACAAAATTAAAAGAAAGTAACGAAACATGTAATAATTTGCAAAAAGCAATTTCCACATTCTTTCAGATAGAAGTTATACCTTTTAAGAATTATAAATTTATTTAAACATTTTTAAAAGAACTGAATTAATTAGTTAGACTCTTAAAATTGATTAATTGGGCCGTAGCAGTAAAAAACACATTGGTTCACGATATTTTTTAAGAAAAAAAATTATGTAAACAAATAAAATTTGTTTAAACAATCTCAAATTTCTTAAAAAGTGAATAAAATCTTGTTTTTTATCCATTGATGAGTGTTTATGAAAAAAACATTGAGAAAAATGATAATTAATGTCAAAATTTCAAACTATAATTACTCTGTTATGGAGGTTATTTTTGGGGCACCATAAAAGGTGTTTGAAGGGGTTTAAATTTTTAAAAAATTATGGATTCTTATTCCTTGAAGTCAACATTTATTGTGGAGGTAAAATTTCTCAAGAATATCTGAGTTGGACAAGGGTCTTTTGATTTTAATGAAAATTGCGGCGAAACTTTAGTGTTGAAATTTGAAACTTCACTGAATTTCCTTTTTAAATTGTTTCTCTAAGAGACGAAAAAATTTATTCTGATAGTTAGTTTATCCTAGTATTATAAAAATCCTCAGATCACTGATTTGATTAACTAGATGACAAAAAGTATTCTTTTTAAAAAAATCTAATTAAATAATTCTAGTAGAATCATTGTATAATTGTTGCAATTCTCAGCATTGTTTTTTAAAAATATTTCTTCATATTTCGATGTTTGAAACTCGAATATTGTGATTTTAAAATGTGTCCGGATATGGTCGTGTGCGTAAGCGTAAACACTTTCTTCTGAACGCGATAATTCAAGAACGTTTACATATTTTGTTTTTAAACCTGGCATGATTACATGATCGAAAGGAGCCCCTTTTGTTTTGATGAAGCAAAATTACTTAATAATAATGTACCTATGTACACTATTAAGTAGAAGTAACATTTTACGTTGTATAATCAACAAAATATATTTATCGTTATATACAATTTTTATATACATATTTTATTTTAGGTTCAGAATTGAAAAATTACAAGTTTCAGAAAGTTTATAAAAGTGTTAGCTCCGAAATAATCAGTCAATTTTAGTTCCATAGTATATTCTCTTATGAAAAAAGTATTGGTGAATGTAAAAAAAAAGGTAAATAAAAAAAATACTGTTTTTCGTAAGGGCCTAAGAATACGAATATATTATTAAATTGCCCTGAGGATTCATGATTTTTGAAGAAACTCTGTGGTTTTTCCATAGTGTTATTTTTAACATGTTCCACGTAACTAATTGCTTCTAGACTTTTATATAAATAGATACTGTTATTAGCAGAATAACCCTAAAGTATTAAAAGCCGCGTGTGTTATACACGTGCGAACATTTTTAGAATTGCCGTCTCGAATTTTAGAAACCTTTATTCGAACTATCATTCCTTGAAAAAATACTCTTTTAATGTTTCCTCAAATCGAATATGTAACAATATAATAAATAATAATAAATTATATAAAACTATTTCTACCTCTTAACATTAAGCAGTAAAATTGAGTTGAATTTATTGGATTGTAAATATATTTCTCTATTCTAAAATACTCTCTTAGCATTTTATTTCAAAACTGAATCGACATGGTGTGTGTCGGATTGATAATATAAACATA
>JBAGKK010518805.1:0-13403 GCA_037177015.1 Euceroptres primus
AACATTTTCTAAAATCCTTTACAATTCTTGTTTTTTGATTATTTTTAGTGACAATTTTCGGTTGAACCAAAACCGTTAATTAATTAACCGTTGGTTATAACATGCTGCTTAATAAATTAAACATTTCTCCTTGGAATTTGGAAATGTGTGTGAAGGCGCAAATCGGGCTGGGTTATTGATCTAGATATTAAGGCTTAGCTAGCATATTAAATTTAGTATCCAGATCTTAAACCATAAATCTAACCCCCTTCGATAGAATTATAATCTGGATATTTAACTATAGGACGATGATCTAGATACTAAGGCTTCAAATCTAGATATTAGCGTTTAGTATATAAATATTAGCCAGGATATTAAGTTTAATATCCAGATATTAAAACATAAAGCTAACCCCTTTGTGGCTTTCGTCTTTATGATATTTAATTTTTTTATTCAGAAAGTGAAAACATATGTAGCGCATTCTTTGTCTAGAATATTCAAGTTATGTTTGTTCGTAATAGTTTAGTTTAGATGGTATTCGATTACCGGCTTATTGAAAATCATATGAGCTCATACTTGAGATCAATTTTTTTTTAAGGATAATCAATATATGAGTTCATATTTGAGATCGTTCTGAGGTCATAATATATGAGTTCATAGTTGCGAACTTTTGAAATTGACTGTATGTGCTTATATTTGAGCTCAATATGAGCTTATATTGCAGATCATTTGAGCTCATATTTTACATCATAGGAGTTCATATTTGAGCCGAATGTTTTTAGGATAGATAGATAATATGAGCTCGTATGAACTCAAATATGAGCTCATATGATCTACAATATGAGCTCATATGATTTCAAATATGAGCTCATATGATCTCAAATATTTTGATTCTTCTTTCTCTTGAAAATCATCCGAGCCCGAAAATGAGATGACCGGAATAATTGGTTTCGATTTAAGAGGTTTTAAGCGCGAGAGTACAGCATATGACTTAAAACCTTCTAAATGGCAACCAATTCCTGCTGTCCCATTTTCGAACCTGGATGATTTTCAAGGGAAAAGAATTTCCAAAATCAATTTTCAATAAAATCGATAGTATCGCACTTTGGAAAAAAACTGAAAAATATTTTTGAATTTGAAAAATCATAATTAAATCTTTTTTAACTGCAAAAACCTTATGATAATCGTAAATCTTGCGAAAAATGATTCAAAACCCCATCTGAAAAATTAAATCGGATAACCCTGAGAGAAGTTACGATTAATTGAATATGGCTGTGCAGGCCAAAACATAAAAAAAATCGTGCCCCTGTATCTTGACATCCCGTCCTATCAGTGGACGCCCGCGCCTTAGGGATTTTAACTAGGTCTACTAGGACGACATTTGTGTAGACTCTTAATTAGATTCGCACAACCACAATTTTTAGGCGGGCACACTTGACGTATTTTGCCCCATATGAGATCATATTGAGGTCATATATGAGCTCATGCTGAACTTATATTGAGATCATGGCTGTATGAGTTTATATTTGAGCTGAATATGAGCTCATATTGGACATCATATTGAGGTCATACTGAGCTCATATTGAGGTCATATTTTCCAACTTTTGGAATTTACTGTACTTCCTGAAACAGCGGCGGCGAAATCTTTTTATCATATAGAGAGATATCTAAATGTTAATCCTTAATATCTAGATCGTCGTCCCATAGTTAAATATCCAGATTATAATTCACGATATCTAAAGGCACTAGAGAAATGTAATGAATTAGAACGTGAACATAAAACAAATAGATTTGCCAGTTAATCAGTAGTTCCGATAGGAAGGCAATCTTATCTAAACACGTTCTTGCAAACATGAAGTAGACATTGTCAACGTAGCCATACATACTCAGCATCTTTGCCGCGCCTTGTCAGAGTTTTTGCCTTTACTAATGACCACTGCACGGGCCAACAGGTATTGAAGGTAAAGCAGAGTGATCGCTTGGCAGATTTCTCAGTTGTTCTTTTAATCAAAAGATGGGTGTGCCGCTCGGAAGGTTGATAACTTACTACGGGTATCTCGGAGCTTGAAGTAAAGTGACGTATGTCGACGTTTACCGGTGCATTAGTAGTTCTTCTCGGAAGGTTAAAAACAAGTTGCATTAAGCGATTAAGTCTTTCAGAGCAAGAAAATGTCTCATAGCTATTTCCTCTCGGGAGCTCCTTTAGTATTGTTGCAGGAAATTCTTCTTGTTTACGTTACATCGTTGACGATGCACAAGTCCTCCATAGTAATAAAATATCTCACGCGGGAACAGTACATCCATATAAAAGGCTGGACACTTCTTAGGATCTTATGAACCAATTCAGTTCATATATACGTCTATATATTGTAGCGAGGAATAACAAGGAGCATTTATGCTTTACATTTCATGAAAGTCGATGTCCCAGAAGAGTCTTCGTCGATCCGATAAAATTACTCAAGAGAGAGCCAACGGCTGAATGGACATTCATATTTAATGTTCGGAAAAACAAGTTCATCTCCATTTCAAAACTAGCAATAAAAGATTATTTCTTTGTACTGGAATTTTATTAATGTATCAATTTAAAACATTGCGTCATAAGACATTCCGTCATATTAATTATAGCTGAATATCTGAAGCTCAACAATCTCTTATTTTAAAACGAGTACTTTGAAAATTGGTAATTTAATTCAGGTATTCCATTCTTTTGTAGGTCAACACCGAATTCAAGTTTTAGTTCATTATTAGCAGAATCCACGATGAGTGAAGTTTGCTGTTTAACTTGAAGAACAATCGTGCACACTTCAGTTGTGTTTAATTGCGAAATTGTTGCTCGCTGCACAATTCCCGAAAATCTGATAAAATCGCTTTGGTCCTAATGAAGCTGATTTCTCTCTGAATATATTTTGTTAATTACTTGCTGTGTATTACGATCTGACAATTCTCCCACGTTCAGCATTTGATTCTCTGTTTCGAATTCACTTTGACAGTCGAATGGGGAATTAGGACTGCGCAATAGCTGCTCCTATTCCCTGAATTGTAACACCACTCCAATTATCGACAATTTAAATTGTAAGCAAAATATTTACAGTTTTCTTTGGCAAACGACCAAACACAATATATTAGGCACGTTCGATCAGTAGTGTTATTTACGCTCGATGGAGTTTAGATGACTCATTGATTAATTATAAATTAATTATTCCACTTGTCCACGAGTTCATTAGACTGAAAATATCTGTACTGCACTAATATTTTGATTATTTGAAATAATAATACGATATGATACCATGATAATTAGCATATTATACCTGTATATTGTCATGGAGACGAACATTGGCTACCCATTGCACCTGCGGTGTAACTCGAGCTCGGCAAATGCATTTCGTAATATACCAGTGATACTTAAGCAGATAAAAAAAAAATAAATCCTACATCACATATCCTCAGGTCTATTGACACAGCTCATATGATGTTTTTCACATTGTACGTACTTGCCTCACCAGTAAAGGCGAGGTAAAGTGTAGCTTTTCTTTCATTTCTTGCATTGCGATTGGCCGTAACTAAAGATCATTAGCAGCGCATTTCCAAGCCTCATAGCTGCAAGCGATGTAATGCAATGTTACTTTTTTTCCAACTGGCATTTATTTAACTTGCAAAAGGCAAAAGAGAGCGATGTCTCACAAGTATTGAGATTGTTTTGCTTTTTTATCTAGTTTGTGCAATTGAGAGCGAATGAAGAAAGTCCCTGAACTTCCTCCAAAGTATCGAAGCCGACTGTCGGTTACGTGCCGTTCGCAGAAGCTCGCAGGTATTACTTCCGCCTAGGTGCTGTGAATCAATCGTGAGATCGAGCTGCGAATTATTTTCTCCCTTCTGTAAGAATGCTTCGGGACGAGGGTAATGATATCATAGGCCATTGAAAATTATCGGCATGGAAGAATCTTTGGTATGATTTCTCGTAGATTTGTATCGACAGCACGAAACGAGGAGTTACGGAAGGTCAACTGAGCACTGCCTGCCGGCAATGTTACCTCCGGTTTTGTCGGTGCTAGAAATGAGAGTGTACTTGGCGAACACATGCAAATTAAAGGAAGAGTGTTGAAAGAGCCTTTCCAGAAAAAAATTACTCAAACTCCACTTAGGAATAAGTTCCAGGAAGGATCGCGGAAGCCGATGCACAGAAAAAACTGAAGGTTCTTTTCTGTTTCAGTTCTAATGGAA
This sequence comes from Euceroptres primus, assembly GCA_037177015.1. NCBI lineage: Eukaryota > Metazoa > Arthropoda > Insecta > Hymenoptera > Figitidae > Euceroptres > Euceroptres primus. The sequence continues at coordinate 4,201 of JBAGKK010518805.1, forward strand.
CATACGGAAATCACGTAGAAAGTGGCGCCTTCTGCAAGGGTTCGTTTTTGTTGCATCTCCATTGGAACCCGAAAAATGATTCTAATTAACACTTTAGTTTTTTCTGTGTGGATATTAGATCCTTAGGCGGAAAAAGTTTTGTTTGGTTGTCTGACAAAAAAGTGTCTATTACTGGTTGCTTGATCAAAATTGGAATATTCTACTGATTAAATATTTTAGTTTTTCTGTTTCAATAAGCATTTGACTAATTTCTGTTTTCACTCTCTAAATCTGAATTAGTCAAATGTCACTGATTTCTCAGTGAATCAATTCTAACCATGGCAATTAGTAAAATTTCACTGAAAATCAATGGAAAATCACTGAAATTTTAGTAGAAATTTTACTAATTGACATAGCTAAAATTATGCCACTGAGAAATTAGAAATTAGTGAAATTTTACTAATGCAGATTTAAAGAGTATATAGGACTTCATTTAATTATTAATTGATTTGTTGTTTGATTAAAAGCGGCTTATACTACTGATTTTTGAACAATGTTATATGTGACGTGGAACGAAGAAATCCACTGGATGACCGAAAAAAATCAATTTTCAGGTTTTTCCTGATTCTGAAAACTGAAGATTTTCCATATCGAATAAAAAAATCCATATCGCTCCACGATCAAAATTGAATTTTCTGGAGCTCAAAGTTGTACGAGGGCCCCTTTGTCTTCCTTCGTCTTCCTTTCTCTTTGATCCGCTTTTTCTCGTAAACTCGTTTTTGGCCATCCGGTGGACTTCTTCGTTCCACGTCACATATTTATTTATAGTTTGTACAATTTTTTCAGCCTCAAAGTTATTGCGGAATCATTTCTGTTCCTTAAAAGATCCCTTTAGGGGAGTTGTCCTACCAAAACACTTTTATACTACTGAATCTCTGACCAAAAGTTGATTAAAGTACGGAATTATTTACTACGACTTATCTGTAAAAATTCATAAGACTCTTATAACCTCTAAACATTTTTTTTTTTAATTGAGACCCAAGAAAATTTTAAAATTTTTGAGTCAGGAATTTGTTAAAACATTTTGTTATATGGAGGCATGCATCAATCTATTCAAAATTATTTATACTTTTTTAGGGTCTCTTTCCGTTGTATTATTTTTGAATTCTAAAATTTTTTGTTTTTGATCCTTCCTCAATGAAGTACTGACATTTTGAACCCAAATCCAAGCCTTTCAGTAGAAAATTTACTGATTTTTAAAAGTAAAAAGTCAACTAGGCTATTAGAATATCTGAAAAATCCCTGGTTTCCCTTATAAGAGAAATCCATCTATCGTAATTTTAATATAATTGTTTTTTTTGTTCTAGGTGAGTTCAATTATGAAATTAGTTTCCTGCTTTTCCTGTGTTTAAGTAAGTACAAAAAAGTCTATTAAAAAAAATATTGAAAGGAATTAAAGATCTACAACTTTTTTTATCTATGTGATTAAGAGAATCTGCGTGGATTAGGATAGAAAACAAGTGTTTTAAAATTCAATATTGCATTGGAGTAATTTCTATGTTTATATAGATCTTTATTTAATTATTACTTGACTTATTGCCTGATTAAAAACAGTATATGCAACTGACCTTTAATAAATTTCATATTTATTTATATTTTATACATTTTTTTGGTGTTAAGATTATTTCGGAATAATTTTTTTAAAAATCTGTTTAAGGGGAATTGCCCGGCCAAAACCCATTTATACTACTGAATATCAGCCAAAAAATTGGCTATACTACTTATTTTAAACATTCTCTCTTCCTGGTCATTTATTATTTTGAATTTCCTTTTAACTGTCATAAACTAATCTTCCTTAAATGTTAAAAGGAATTGTCTGACTAAAAAATGCATGTATCATTGATTCCTTTTTCTGCCTCGTTATTATTCTGTAGTAATTCCTGTTTAATACAAGCTCTCTCTTTTTTTGTAAATGATTTTTCTATCACAGTAAATCGAGAGAGATATCAAAATGATAACAATGGATCAATTTGAGCTACAACAGTTTTATCCAAAAACAAATGAATACTTTTCCCAAGTATTTTAAATTGTTTTCGATTGTTAAGAAAAAACTTATCTACAACGCTTTGATATCCTGAATTTACTATGATTAGATTACCTACTTTAGAAGAGTTGTCTGACCAAAAAGTGTCTTAAAACTGTTTGCCTGACCAAAATTGGTTTATACTACTGATTTTTCATTAATTTTCTATTTATTTATATTTCCTATATTTTTTTCGGCCTCAAAGTTATTTCGGAATCATTTTTGTTCTTTATAAGCTCCCTCTAAGGAAATTGTCTAAAAACCCCATTTATACTACTGAATATCTACTAAAAAATTTGCAAAACTACTTATTTTAAATTCTATTGTCTTGTGTCAATTATTACATTAAAATCACTTTTAATTTTCATGAATTGAAGTTTCCTATAAGGAATCGTCTAACCAAAAAGTGTCTCTAATACTGCTTGCCTGACCAAAACCCATTTATACTCCTGAATACCTGACCAAAAATTAGTAAGGTGAACTTGTGAGGCGGAGGAATAAGAGATAAGGGTAAGAGGAAGAAATTTAAGTAGGCTACGAAACCCTTTCTTGTAGGCTCGTGTCGTCTATTTTTACTCTTTTTCTTTTTTCTTTTTTACTTTCATACTACCCAATTATCTGAAAGCAAAGAAAAGTAGGTGTCCGAAGTGTGGACCATGTAGGCTTCTAATCTATTTTAACCTCTTACAAGTTTTTATCTGCAACGAAAATTGAAACAAGATTGCTCTCTTGTAAATTTAAAAAGATGTGTAGGATCGAAATTAACTCGATTATTGAGGCACTAGGAAGAATTTGATAAAGTGCTATTTATAACACACAGTATCACAGTATATACTGGCGAAGCAGTCAATGAACAGAAAAAACGAAACTGAACTCTACAGAGAAACATGTTCAGCATCGTATTACTGGCCGTCAGAGGCAAGGTCGTGGTATTCTCCACTGGTTTGTTTACCCTTTTTTTACCCTTCCTGATGACTCATACTTGTAGCTCCGAGTGAGCGACTTTTGCTTTATACCAGGTTTCCTTGTACCGAGGCTTTCAGGTGCATATTCCGAAAATTGATAGTAAAACCTACTTAGCTTGAGTTTAGAGTTAATCTTCTGACTAGTACCTGCAATTTTCATAACGTGTAATAGAATCTTGAGAGCTTCCCGCCTTCAGAAAATGCTTCAAGAAAATCGATTAAGCGTGTTTATTATTTTTAGATAATTTCTTCTTACGAAACCCTTTCTTGTTTCCCAATACGCAAAATTAAAATTCCATTGATCAAATACTTGATGTTTCCCTAACATTTTGTAAAACGAGAAGGAGAAGTAGATTTCATAACGCACTTATTAAGAATTCTTTGGTAAAAAAAATGAAGCCTCTAGGTTGTACAGTTTCTGAATAAACTATACCAAAAGATGTGTGTTTTGAGGCAACAGTTTCCTCGAGAATTTAAATATGCGGATACCACTGAAGTATGTGAGTAAATAACTAAAAAGAAGTGTTAGACAATTAGCTCAAGCAATTAAAGTTATACGATTCTGTAATCTAAAGTTAATTGGTAAAATTCGATATTTCGAGCAAACAACTCGGAACGTCAGCAAAGACAGTAAAGACCAGTTTACGATGGCCGTAAATATTTATAAAACCAGCTCGTAACGACCGATCGACCTACATGAATTACGTTTCTTGATCAGTCTCGATAACAGGTTTCGCAAGTTCATACCACCCGGCACGTCATTTGTCATACCAACTAGCATCGATTCTCGGAATCGTGGATTATTTGCCGCCTAATCGTATCGCAGTTGCAAATAATTTGAAGTTTATATTTGTATCCCATGTGAGCGGCAAGAACACCCAGTAGCTTTATCGGCATACAAACGACGACAAGGATGATCAATGAAAAATAGTTCAGACAGCTAACGATAATGGCGTTTCAGGTTCACTTTATGACTTCCTAACGAGAGCACGATGTAAGCCAGCGGGAATAACGATGTTCCCCATTTGGAGAACAGATCGTATGCGGAATCTCCAATCGGCATCAATACCTCCATATTACGAATGAAGTAGTGCGTCACATGACATTAGGTTAGCGGCCCTCTTGACACCGGAAAGAAATTGCTCGTTCTTCACCGGGACATAAACGATGCATCTTTAAGCGTTGCTGATGATCCTCGTGTGTATCAGGTTTTCGCAAGGACTGTTGTTGAAGCTAGTGGACGGGAACGGATTTAAAATGGAAGTTAGCTACGCAGAAAACTGCTGTTGAGGGTGTAGATGAGCTAAAAGCTAGTCCGTTAGTTTCATGTGTTGTTACGGTTTGCATAAGCATAGGATGCATTTGACATTACTGCATCGCGGCAGCGGAAACGAGTTCAATGCACTTTGTTCAATGACTAAATGTTCTAAGATCTATCCTCCTCTGACGAGGGATTTCTGCAAATGATGGGTAATACCGACTTGCAATTTTATATGATATGAAGAGTGACCAACTGTCTATTAAACTCTCTAGAAAGAAAGATTGCGATCGTTCATCACAGGCTGATTGCTTCTGCGACCGCGTTCGAGAACGGATATTTCACAAGAGTTGTGCTTTGAGTCGGATTTATCCACGTTTACTTGGAAATTGAAATGTCGGAAGTCAATCAATCAAGTCAAGTTATACAACAATCAAATGTTTAACCTTTACAATCCCGGCATGTTTTTGACTGAATTTTTTGTTTTTAGTGCTAGAACTTTTTCATCAATGGCATTGAGTTGAATGGCGAATGTCATATAACATTTTTAAGGTAATTGAGACCAGAAAACTATATAAAATTGACTGAAACAGTTCAAAGACACTGAAGTGGCTTCCTGGCTTGTAAAGATTAATAGAGGGACTCAAAAAACTTGATTTTTAGAAGATCTCCCAATCTTTTCGAATGTCGAAAAAAATCCTTTCCCAAGGAGCAAAATCGGTCAATGTTTTCAGGTGCCATAAAAATCATAAAAATTACCACAGGATTTATGTGGGAAAATCTATTTTTTGCAAAACCTCGTTTTAAAGGCTAAGATAAAGTGTAATTAAACTTAAAGTATAATCAAACTTTCATCATCTCTTCAGAATTCTTTAAGGAATATGAATTAGTAATTGAATTTGAATTTGTACCCCCCTATGGTTTTTTATGGTACCTCAACAAAGATACCATAAAAGTGAGAGTTTTACGTAATATTGACGTTTATGACTGCTTCCTTTCATTTTTTGTTTTACATAAATTATTATTTGGTAGGTTGCATGTTTTAATTAATTTAATAATTTTTACTGTTTAAACAATTTGTATTTGTTTAAACAAACATTTTTTACCCCAGTAAATCATTAAATTTATTATTTTAGGTTTTCTCTTCGTTTGAAAGGACAATATTAAGAAAACAGCTATTAACTTTATCAGGCAACATTAAAAAGCTGCTTTCCTAATATTAACCTTTCATACGAAAAGAAAACTTACAAAATTGACAAAGGGACGAAACTTAAAAATATAGAGGAAACAAATTCATTATTGTCTAGAAGTATTGAAATATGTTATCAGTGTTCATAATAAGACTTTTTTAACCCTTTAAGGCCCACATCTCTTTCTAAGCAAAAAAGTTCATTTTTTTCAAGTGGTAGGATATGTTTTTCTAAATTTATTTCTGTGAAAAATGAAATTTTTGAAAAATTCAATTTTTTAATTTTTGCAACAACACACAAAGCATTTAACTTTTTTCTGACTGAAGAACCTTTTTTAGGATACATTTGGGCTTGTAAAATTTGCTGGGACTGTTTAAACTAAAATTGTAAAAAATATTTTAAAAAATAGCCGTGACTCTGATGTGTCAAATTTTAAAAAATAGTCGTCACCTTAATGTGCTAAATTTTAAAAAATAGTCGTCACCCTAATGTGCCAAATTTTAATGAATAGTTGCCATCCTAATGTGCCAAATATTTCATAATGAGAATTAAAGTCGTTTTTTAACTATTTAAACAATTTGTAATTAATTATAGTTTTCAGGAGAAAAAGCTCGAAAATTCTTCTTTTTTTTCAAATTTCTCTGAGTACTTCGATTATTATAAAGTATCTACTTCTTTTAAAAATTGAACCCTCATTTTACCTTTAAAAAAATTTTAGTCACTGATGAGAAGTTAGGATTTCTAGGTTTAACTGAATTGTTTAGCAAATATTTTACTGTTTAAACAATTTGCATTTGTTTAAACAATTTTTTACCCAGTAAATCATGAAAATTCATGAATTTCTAGAAGTACTTAAATATTTAATCAATTAAATATAGCTTTTCACGAGGAAAAGCTCGAAAATTCTTTTTTTTTTTTTCTTTTTTTTTTCTTCCAGTACTTTGATTATTATTATATAGTGCTTTCAAAAATTTAATCCTCACTGTTTAAACAATTTTCATATGTTTAAATAATTTTTTTATACTCTAATGAAAAGTTAGTATTTCTAGGCTTAATGAGATTTTTTAGCAGTACTAGAAGAACAACTTTTTGTTAAAGTGATTTTTCAATTATTTAGAGAGTTAATAATAATAATTCACTTGTAGGTTTTCACGGGAGATTGTTTGGCAGTACTAAGAGGAAAACTTTTTGTTGAAGTGATTTTCCAATTAAGAGTATAATGCGAATATCCAGGGCTAATTAATAAATCTGGACAGGTTTAATTATTATTAATTGTTTAAACAATTGAAAAATAATTTTAAAAAAATTTTTTCTCTTAGCACTGCTAAAACATATCATTAAACCTGGAAATTCCTAACTTTTCATTTGTGACTAAAAAATTGTTTACAAATAAAAATTGTTTGAAAAATTAGGGTTCAATTTTTGAAAGAAGTAGATACTCTATAATCATAATCAAAGTACTGAAATAAATTTGAAAAAAATGAATTTTCGAAATATAAAGTCTTATTATGAGCACTGATTATATATTTCAATACTTCTAGAAAATAATTAATTTTCATTATTTACTGAGAAATTGTTTAAACAATAAAAATGGCTAAATTAATTAAATCATGTAACCTACTAAATCATCCATGTGGAAAAATTCTATAGAATTTATGTAGTATGCATTCTATAGAATCCTTACAAGAATTCTACTCAAATTTCTATAGAGTCCTCACAAGAATTCGACAACACAGAAATTTTATATAAAATTCTATAGAAAATGGACTGAAATTCCTGACGAATTCTTGTGAAGTTTCTGTAAAAATTTGAGTAAAATTCTTGTAAGGATTCTGTAGAATGCATTCTACATAAATTCTATAGAATTTTTCCACCTAGGAACAATAATGTATGGTGAAATGTTGAGCATATGTTGATTACACATTTCTTCAGTTTGTTATTTTTAAACAGTTTTTTATCAACTTTTTTTATTCGAAATTTAGAAAATATTATGTCCGATTAAACAAACCGTCTAAAATTTCAATTGTATAAAAATTAAAGATTTTTTTCATTCAGAGTCTTTAGACAAATTTTAGCTGTTTTTTTCACCAAAATCTGTCTGCAGATTCCGAATGAAAAAAATGTGAATTTTTCTTCGAATGAAACTTTTGATGACTTATTTAGTCGGAAATAAAATTTTCCGAATTTTTACTAAAAATATTTGATAAAAAAACTGGTTAAAATGAAAAACCTGAGAGAAAAGGCCCTTTGATTAACTTTTTTTTCTACTGTCTGATTCCTCCTTAAATTTTGAGACAAAATTTTTTTTTGGCATTTGAAAAGATTGGGGGTGATCGTTTCTCGTTGAAAAACATCAGGTATAAATTTGAGCCACCCTAATGACCAAACAATAATTGCACAATAATTACACGAATAATTACACTAGAAGCAAAAAAGAGGAAAGGAGTTAATTTGTTTAAGATTATTAATACACGTATAATGGAGCTTCAATAAAAATTTGTCAAGGATGAGATATTGTACTTTTTGATCTAAATTCATAGGCAGAGTTCTAATTTCCATAGGCTAACTTGTACATACTTTCTTAATAGAATATCGAAGGGACAGCTCCTTTAATCATTCAGCGACGACAAATTATACAAGGTTGCGCCCTTGTATAATTTACTTATGCAAGAGTGCGCCGTTTTACAATTTACTTATTCATGAATAACGCAGTTATGTAATGTACACGAGCGCAGGTTAATATCAGGGGCGAAACAAATCTCAATGAGTTCTTAGAGCAAATAGAAAATACTGACCTAATACGGAAGAAAAAGCAAGGTCTTTAAACGAGGTTGTAAATTTATGATAAGGGCTTACGGGAAATTAAACTACACTTTGGAGAAATAAGAAGGTGCAAATAAATTTTCACTCTCCTTCCTGATGTTCAATATTTTCTAAACTCAATGTTGTAAGTTTCTTCGCTGAATTATATTCCAACATAAAAATTACCTAATAGTAATTAAAATCATCATCAGTGATTAAAAACACTAAAGTAATAGAAAGTTACTGTAAATTTTATTCTTGTTTTTGAAATATTTGATTTGTTTTTTGCCAATGAATTCAGGAATAGGAAAATTGTTATGCCTGGTTGATTACAACCTGTTTTCACATGCATGGTGGTCTGATAAAGTGCACTACAGCACTGCAGCATGTAGAATGCGAACTATACTTTCCGACAAGATAAAATTCTCCTTTAGCATTGAATTCATGCTTGAACTGCTTCTGAAGCAATTCAATCCCTTCAAGCTCAATGATTTCAAATGCAGGCACAAACGTCTCTAGTTTTTTTTTCGAGTAATTTATAAATTAAAATGATATTCATGATCACGTTTCTTCAGTTATGTTGTGTTTCAAAATATCAAACATTTCTCGAAATGGAAATTGTTGTAAATCGAACACAAGCATAACTTCAGGTCTTTTGAATTTTGAAATGTTATTTCTCGTTTCTTCCAGCAATGTATCCGTGTTCCGAAGGAAAAATAAATTAAAAATTTCAGGTAGCAGTGACATCCAAAAGTTCACTTATACCTGAAATGAAAATTACTTCGAATTAAGAAACATCTACTGAATTTAAAATAATATTTATAGAAAAAGTCTTTTTTTTGTAGGAGATTTAATTACACAGCCACACAAAAAAAAGTCTGGTACTTTTGACGAGACACATGTATTCCTATGTATTTTGAGACGCT